>CAUEHQ010000624.1:33400-79103 GCA_958510825.1 Brachypterus glaber | reverse complement strand
ATCCACATGGTAAAAATCCAAGCATGGTCATAATCCATGCATAGTGAAAATCCGAATATATATATATATATATATATATATATATATATATATATATATATATATATATATATATATATATATATATATATATGGTCCAAAAGTCCAATGTATAATTTTTTTTTTAGAATACTTAGAATATGCACCCTGCATAAAAAATACTATTGTGCAAAATGTATACTGTGGATCAGATTACAGTTTGTTAGTAGATCAAGTTTCCCAGGGTGATATTATTTCAAAAACAACTTTATGCTGGTAAGTAATGGGTGATGTAGTATACAGCGCGGTCCAAAAGTCACCCCCCTTTTAACTTTTGAACGTTGGGATATCGACTTTAAATTTGCAACTCGTAAATAAGACAACTTAAACTATCTTTTTGCATATATTTGATATTTAGAGCTCTTAAAATGTGGACAGGTGGGCATGCCCAGGGCATGGCGAAGAATCTTTTTAAATGGAAATAGTCCTGTAAAATACTATATATATATATACACGGTGTCCCACGGTAGACAAATCAGTCAAATTGTGGCGTTATTATCAAAGCTATTAAAATATATTTTTTACCAGTCAATATAAACCTAGTTACCTTCAATTTACGCCAGAAAAAAGTGTTGTACTTTTTTCTGTTTTTAGGCTAGAGCAACAAACAGAATTTTTTTTAGCATAATAAAATTTTTTAACGCCAAAATTTAAAAAAATAATATCATTTCTTTATCATATGATAGTTTTTTTTACTAAAAACAATAGTTTTCTATTAAAATTTTTAATTTTAGAAAACGGTAAAAAATGGTAAGTGCATTATGGAATGACCCCGCTAATGTAAAAGAGAGGATGCTATGAAAATAAATGTTTGCAAATATGACGTTCACGATAAAAATAAATGTCAAATCTACTGTTATAAATTAGATTTTTACTTAGACTTAGTAAGGACCTTGTGGACTAGGGTATTTTATACTACAGAGTGTATTAATTACTAATAAATTTTGATTTTTTGCGCTCAATCAAATTTTTTAATTGGTATGATTGGATTAATCTTAGATTAATCTTAGCAGTTTTTTTACAAAGTCAAGTCTATATCATAATGAAAGTATTGGTAAAGCAAGTTATTATAAAACCTATTGGACAACTTATGATAAAACATGTTTTATAATTATGAGAACCCCCTTCCCTCGCAATTGCATGAAGTTGCAGCTGGTTCATATTAGCAGGGCCGGATTCAGGGGCGTGCAGGGGGTACAGATTACCCGGGGCCCGGGCTCGAAGGGGGCCCGGCGACAGAAGTTTTTAATAAACAGTTTATTTATTTATACTCCCCCAGATCGATAAGGCGTCAAAATGAGCAAATAAGTAGATCTCGTTCCAAATGGGCAATAGAAAAAACATCGCCGCGGCAGCGCTTAAGCCTTTTTGGATTTTTGTAAAAAATAATAGTGCACTGTTACTAGTGTTTTAAAATTTGTAAAAAAATTCGCCCGCGGCGCTAGGGCTAATTTACCTACGTATTTTTTTTTAGTTCAAGCTTGCAAAAGCTTAAAATTTGTAAAAAAATTGCCTGCGGAGCCAGAGCTATCAAAATTGAAAAAAATTTCGCCTGCGGGACTAAGACTTTATTATTTTTTACTTAAGCTTGCTGAACTATGAAAATAAAACAGTCAGAAATTAACATAATTTGGAAAAATTTTCGACTGCGGCGCTTAGTTAGATATTTGAATTAATTAACTCATCATTGTGTCAAATTCCATACATCTACAAAATATTACGCCTTTCTAGAATATTTTCAGTATTATTAGAATTGTTTTGTACAATATTTCAAATAAATCCATGTTAGTCCTTAGGTTTTCCCAAATCACTCCAGTTCTGATGAAAAAAGGTCAAAATTACGCATCTAACTTCAGAGAATCATGGGAATATAAATGCCATTTCACAAAATCTATTATTAGCAAATAATTCTAATTCTTTGCGAGTCTTCCACGATTCAAATGGATTCAAATCAAGCAGCAAGTTAATATGTATCTGCATTGATCCTCTTCCCCACATCGTCTACATAAGAAGCCCCCATTTTTAACACGATAAAGCAATTTAATTTTGTTTAGATGTCTGAGTCTGTCTGTGTATCTATCTGTCTTTTTGTAAAGTAGTTAGTCATAGTCGTTTCGTAAATGTTCAAAAGTTCTCCCATACTCCTGAATACACATAAAAAGCCTACTTTCAAAATTATGTCTGACTCGTTGAAGCATTACCGGGGTTATTTCGTTAAATGCTTCAACGATTCTTTGACGCATATTTTCAGGAGTGGTGGGAGCTTGTCGGTAAACCCTGTCCTTTACAAATCCCCACAAAAAAAAAATCACACGGGGTTAAATCGGGTGATCTTGCTGGCCAGGCAATTTGACCACCACGACCTATCCATGTATTATAAGTATCATCCAAAAAAGTCCTCACCTCATGAAAAAAATGAGCAGGAGCCCCATCCTGCATAATAATTATGTCATTTCGCAAATTTGGTGGTACGTCTTCTAAAAGTTCCGGTAATTCATCACGCAAAAAATTTAGGTACATATTCCCATTTAGATGCCCATTAAAAAAGTAAGGTTCAATAACCGAATCCCCCAGTACCCCTCCCCAAACATTTAAAGACCAAATCCGCTGGTTGTCAACATGCCTAACCCAATGCGGATTTTCAACAGACCAATAATGCATGTTATGCCTGTTGACAACTCCATTGCTTTTAAATGTAGATTCGTCACTAAACAAAATTTTGGTAGAAAAGTCCTCGTCATCCCCTGTTAATTCCAAAAGTTCATCACAAAATCGAACTATTTTCAAAATCCCTCCCATGTAACTCTTGATTAAGACATAATTTATACGGATGTAATTTAGAATTTTTATTAACCCTACTAACTGATGTGGGTGATAAATGATGTTCCCTTGTGATTATCCTTGTAGACGTGTGGGGATCATTGATAACTGCTTCTTGAATTATAGTTATAGTTTCAGGATCTTTGGTTACTAGACTTTCGCAAACTTTTTTTATGTCCCTCACTCCTCCAGTATCCAAAAATAAATTAACAATTACTAATACTATCATCGGGGAACTTTTCTACTATTCTTCTCGTTGTTTCTCTTAAATTTCGAGCACATTCTCCATAAGTTAAAATAATTTCTTTCTTTACTTCTAAAGTTATCATTTTGGCATTCAAAACTTGGTTTTATAAAAATCTTGCTTTGTTAATTTTTTGATTATAATGTAAAATCAAATTTGACATTTATTGTCATCATATACGACTTATTTAAAAAATTTAATTTCAAGGCATCCTACTCTTTTGCCATAGCGGGGTCATTCCATTATGCAATTGCCCTTTTTTAAGGTTTTATAAAATTAAGAATTTAAATCGAAAATTATTGTTTTTAGTGAAAAAAACTATCATATGATAAAGAAAAATTGTTACTTTGTTGTTATTGTTAATTTTGGCATTTGAAAGTATTGTTATGCTTTTAAAAGTGCATGTGTGGAGCTCTAGCTCAAAACCAAAAAAGAGTAGAAAACTTTTGTTTTGGGTCAATTGAAGATAATTAGGTCCATATTGACTGGTAAAAGTTTCATGTTGATATCTTTGTTAATAACGCCACAGTTTGACTGATTTGTCTACCGTGGGACACCGTGTATATTATTTTTATAAGCTTTATAACTTGCAATGTTTGTTATTAGTATGTATGTTTGTTTAGGGCAAATCTGACAGAGGCTTTTTCGACCACTTAGAAAGCTAAAATTTGGTACACATGCTTAAGTCGGTTGACAATACAATTTTAAGCAAATTTACCCCCCAAACCCCCACCCATAAAATTAAAAAAAAATTTTCACCCACACAAGATAACTAAAATTAGGGTACATAATCATTTAGTGATAATATTTTACATTAAATTTTACATCCTCCCTCGTCTCCCCATCACCCCCCACTATAAGGCTGTTAACCCCCTCTCTGTTTCACCCACTTAAAATATAGTTAAAATACTAAAAATTGGTACACATCCTCAGTTGGGTTGACATCCATCCTCCCTAAAAATAAAAAAAAATCCATTTTTTACCCACATGAGATAATTTATAACTAAAATTAGGTTACATACATACGTCCAGTGTAATAAAATTTTAAAATAAATTTTAGATCTCCCCCTTTCTCCCCATCACCCCCCATACGCGTAAAAAAAGTTTATCCCCTCCCTATTTCACCCACTTAGAATAAACGTAGAGAGCGGAAACTCGGTACACATGCTTATCTCTGATGACAATACAATTTTATATAAAATTTACCCCCAACCTCCCCATCCCTAAAATAAAAAAAAAAACATCTTTTTAGATGTGACCTTTTTTATAGTCATAAGGATTACCTTGCATTGAATAATACACAGGGCCGGCCTTTGCATTTCGGCTCCTTGAAGCAAGCTTCTGGTTCGGCTCCCCCAGTTTGTATCCTACAAAATTTTGACGACTAAAAAAAGAAAAAATAAATTAATAGTAAAAAAAATATTTTTAAGAACAAGCTTTTATTTAAGTGCACTAAAAAGAAGAAAATAAACTTTCAAGTAAATCAAACCCATCATTTTGTTACATTATACAATTTTATATGATATAAAAGTTTTTCGATTTTTTATAAAAGAAATTTACACAGGAAAATCTCGCGACAAGCTTTTATATCATATAAAATTGTATAATGTAACAAAATGATGGGTTTGATTAGTTTATTTTCTTCTTTTTAGTGCACTTAATAATAAAAGCTTGTTCTTAAAAAAGTTTTTTTACTATTAATTTATTTTAGATAGTGTTGAAACTTCGTCAACATTTCTTTTAAAGATAGCTTAATTTGTCTTATTTAAAAATACCAAATTTGAAGTCGATATCTTAACTCGTTCAAAATTTAAGAGTGAGAGGAGTTACTTTCGGACCGCACTGTATATGATAAGATACAAAATTTTATCAAACATATTGTAATAGTCGATAAACTCATTTCATTTGGACATATAGAATCAACGTGCTTAAACAATACTGCTATTTTGGCAATATTGTTTAAGCACGTGAATAGACCCGATTTAGTCAGGACACACTACACGGTGTATTTGAAATAGGGTCCGAAATTTTAAGGGGCTATTCTACATCATAAAATATGACAAAAAGTTCCTATAATTATGTATAAAAATGCCTCTTAATGGAGCTAAGCCCCTTTGAAAGTGGCTGAAAAAAATCGGTTTTTATTTAATAATCAACTCAGGAACCCTAAACGAGGTAATGTATGTTATTTTCATGTAATTATTTTAACCAAAAGGTGTGCGAAACAGGGGGGTTTGCTTGTGAACTAATATTAATAAGGCCCATCTTCGTATGTTATTTGCATGTACTTATTTTAACCAGGGGTCCACCCGGATGTGAGAAACGGGGGGGACAACTGTTTTTTGTCAAAAAATTCCTTTGAAGGTGAAATTTCACAGTTCGAGGACAAAAAATTAAATACTAAAATGTTAAAAAACCAACATTTCAAGATGCAGGGTCAATGTACATGTACAACTCATATACAGGTAGTTCCAAAAATCAATCCTAAGGAAGCTAGATCTCCTAAGAATGAATCATTTTTAAAGAGCATAGTAGCTTTAAAAGAGATTTTTCGACCTACATATATGGACTTTTTTTTAGTTTTTGAAACCCTGCATCATTGAAATTTTCGTTTTCAAGATTTTAATATTTAATTTTTCATCCTCGAACCCTGAAATTTTACCTTAAAATTAATTTTTCTCCAAAACGGTTTATACTACAGTATTACAAAAAGAGTACCTTTTTTAATGTATTTTGACCTGGAATAGGTTAGAGCCAAAAAATTTTCGCCCAAACCAAAAGTTGCATTTATTATAGAACTCAACCAGTAATTTTTTTCATTTTTTTTTTGTCGTTTTGATTCCCCACGGGGGCCTTGAAATTAATCAAAATTTAAGAAATTTTAAATTTTGTCGAATGAACCAATTATCTCAATTTGAAAATTGCAAAATAGGAGTTTTTGAGGTTGCTAAAACTACATCTTGAAATGATTTTTTTCTAAATCCACCCCTTAGTGATTTTTGTGAAAATTGGTATGAAGGGTTTTTCGACGAAAGTGTAGTTAGACCATTTTTATTATCAGATTTACTTTCAGCAACCTTAAAAACTGGAGTTAGATTTTTTATTATTATATTCGATTTCAGCAACCTCAAAAACCCCTATAATGCAATTTTCAAACTGGGATTAATAATATATAAAACTTCAACAATAATATATAAAAGTTTAACAAAATTTAAAATTTCTTAAATTTTGATTAATTTCAAGGCCCCCGTGGGGAATCAAAACGACTTCCAAAAAAATTGAAAAAAATTACTGGTTATGTTCTATAATAAAGGTAACTTTTGGTACATAGTGCTTTATGAGTGGGCGAAAAATATTTTTCGCTCCACCCTACTGAGTAAACATATTCTAAGAATGAAATTACAAAAAGGTAGTTACACAGAAAAAAGTTTGGACTTTTTTTCAAAAAACTGATAATTCCCCCCCCCCCCCTTTCTCACAACCCGGGTGCACCCTGGTTAAAATAAGTATATGCAAATAGCACGAATATGGGCCTCACACATGCAAAACCTCGTTGCTATATCATAAAGGGTTCCTGAGTTATTAAATAACCGAATTTTTTAGCCTTTCAAAGGAGCTTAGCTCCCTTACCTTACTTTTTGTCATATTTTATGATGTAGAATCACCCCTTACAATTTCGTACCTTTTTTAAATACACCGTGTAGGAAGATAAAACGTACATATAGGGATGTAAAAAAAAACAGTTTTTTATACATTACATTACAGTCAAAAAAATAGTATATGCACCACGTATGAGAACTGTCTTAAGTGTTCTCGAACACTTGTTTAGTTCGCATACTAGGTGCATATTATGCACTGCATAATATACTATTATTATAAACCGTTGTTAATTTATTATTGCTAAGCACTGTTTATTGACGATGAACAATAATATGTTTTTTTAAGGCAACTACGATTTTTTTTCAATTTGTTGTCAAACTGACAATTTTTAAACTTTATTTTTAACTTATATTTGAAGTTAGTAGTTTTAGGTAGTAAAAAAAATTATATGCTGTCTTTATTTGCTTATTTGTTTATACCCTTTACATGAACCTTTACTGTTCTCGTCTGATTTTTTGACTCGACTCCGTCGCAAAAAAAACTTTTAGTCCGAATACCAGACTAGGTGCATAATATACATTTTTTTTCTTAAACATGGTAAACGTGCGCTAGTAACAGCCCATAAAAAAACGAAAGCTAAAAAAATAAAGGACCACGTGAGATAATCCGTGTCAACTGGATCATAGCTATGAACAAAAATTGAATTGACCAAAGAAATAGACTGAGGGCTCATTTTAAAGATTAGAGTGTCTACTTTCAAGAGCTGTGTGCACCTTTCAACATGGCGGCTCCACTATGGCGGCTAAAAACCAGAGAAAAATCGAGAGTTCGAATCAAAAAGACTCTAAGAAAAAAATGCCGTCCCCAAAAAGTTTGCAAGGCAGGTTGGAGAAATGCAACATGACGGATCCAAAGTGGCGGCTAAAACCTCGAAACCATCGAACTAAAAAAAATCATCCGATTAATGCCAAAGGACCATGCACAAACCTTATGGGTTCCGGCCCCCGGTTAAATTTGATAAAATTTTAATGTTATAGAACTAAACCTTCTGATAAATAGTGTTCACGGGCACAAAGCTGGAAGTCTTTTAGATTTGCCTACCCAGCCCTCTAAACTCAATAATTGAATATATTTTTTGATATAACTCATTAACGAAAAAAGATATTGAGATAGGACTTTCACCAAAATACTTAGAATTCATTTTTTATTTTTAAGGTCAGTGCCTTCCGAAAAAGGGTTTATTTTTTTTTAATATAATTTGTATACAGGGTGATTCATAAATAGTTTTAGAAAAAAAACCCACATTCTCTAGACCAAACTGAAATGTTTTCCGGAGACAAAAAAAAATGTACACATTGGTTGTCGAGTTATATTTAAAAAAAAAACACCCCTTTTTAACAGCCATTGAGGTGGATTTGTAAACAATAGTGAATCAGTGCGATGTTGCCAAACTGACATAACCTAAAAAGTAACAGAGGTGTAAGTGTGAAATTGTTAAATTTTCATTGGAAACAGAAATTTCAACTCCGTCAGGTAGATTTTTGACAGCAGAAGCGTCATTTGGCTTGAAAACTGTGATAGTGACAAGAAAAACGTGGGTGCAGTGGACAAAAATAACGCAGGTGAAAAAAAAACTGACAGAAACCACGAAAAATCGAAACAAAACGACAAAGTGGTGTTTGAACATGTGATATCTGTCAATCGACAGTACGCAGATAAGTGCCGAAAACGTTGACGAATTGGACACTAGTTTTTTGGAAGGGGCCAAGAACCTGTGGCAGAAATGAAGAAATAGGGGAAAACGTTGAGTCACATTACCCAGTACTGTAACCTGTCTCTAGCGTTAGAATTACTTCCAGTGTACCAGAAATTCGTAGTCCTGTTGAACCGTGCCGCAGTCAATCACAACCTCCGAAAAAAATGATTTTCACATGTATTTTGCAGTAAATAGCGACCCAGTTACTGTCACAGAAGCCATGAACATCATTAAAAAAGAATAATCGATTGAGGCTATACAGTGTGAATTGAAATGAAAAAGAAAAAAAAGTTGATGGTTGTTCAATCGGAATGGAACCCACACCATATTTATGTAGGTTTATACCTACACCAAGTAGACAAGTTGGTGTTCAACGTGTTAAATGTTTCCTATTGATAGTGATGAACATTTATTTATAATTTTGCACAAAATATAATTCGGTATATTCTAATAGAGCCTTAGTTTGACGCAGGACCCCATTCTAAGGGGAAAGTAGGAACTGAGGTTGTGTGAAAAGTCTATATTCCGAACAGAACCCAATGTGCTTAAAAAAAAACGATTTAATTTATTTTTGTTTTCATACATGTATAAATTTTGTATGGTAAAAAATAAGAACACTAAACATTTGTCAATAGTTTTTTGTTTTTTTTTTTTTGTTCGTCCTTATTTTCAGATTAGGAATATCTATGTTAGGTTTTTTATAACAATTTCTATTTTTTATTTTAGGTTGATTTTTTTTGTTGGAAAAAACATTTTACTTATTTTTGTTATATTACACCAAATAAAAAGTTTTATATTTAGTA
This sequence comes from Brachypterus glaber, assembly GCA_958510825.1. Classification (NCBI taxonomy): domain Eukaryota; kingdom Metazoa; phylum Arthropoda; class Insecta; order Coleoptera; family Kateretidae; genus Brachypterus; species Brachypterus glaber. The sequence continues at coordinate 69,802 of CAUEHQ010000624.1, read as the reverse complement.
GTCTGTATTTATTTATTATAAACAATATAAATAGCACATAAAAATTTTAAACAATAAAAAATATGTTATGGGTGACAGACATCTATACTCATCACATCCCTACTCACACACATCTCTACTCACACACATCTCTACTCACACATATCTCTACTCACACATATCTCTACTTACACAAATCTCTACTCACACAAAACTCTACTCAACCACATCTCTACTCACACATATTTCTACTCACACACAACTCTACTCATTGTTATAAACGTCGATTAACTATGACATTTATTTGATTGAAACTAAAATACCATAGCGGAACAAAGCAGTAACTCAAATAATTTAATATTTTTGTTGTAAATCAGCTTGTTTACTGCAAATAAATTTTTTAATTCCCTACTACTATTAATAGTAATAAACCTTATAATAAATTTTGTTTGCAATAAACAAACTTATAAGCTGAACTACAGAAAAATAAATTTATTTAGATTAGTGCTTTGTTCCACCATGAAATCCTAGTTCTACTTAAATAAATGTCAAAGTCAATCGACGTTAATGACATTGAGTAGAGTTGTGTGTGAGTAGAGATATGTGTAAGTAGAGATATGTGTGAGTAGAGATGTGTTTGAGTAGAGTTGTGTGTGAGTAGAAATGTGTGTGAGTAGAGATGTGTGTGAGTAGAGATGTGCGTGAGTAGAGATGTGATGAGTAGAGATTGGTGTCACCCTGTGTGATCATATTTTTTTCATCTTTTTTTTCTGATGGGGTTACATATACCCCACCTTAGTATTGGTGTAACATTTTTCACCATACCGACGCCATCAGAAACTAAGAAAAAAGTTTGTATACATGTAGTTCCAAAAACCGATTCTAAGAGAATTACGGTCTCTCAAAATACACCATTTTTAAAGGCCCATGGTACCCTTAAAAACGATTTTTGGATCTACATGTATCGGAACTTTTTTCTTAGCTTTTGGTGTAAAATTTTGGATTTTAACATTTTAGTGTTTTACCTGGTAAATACTACATGCAAATACCATTGGCTAATAGACCTTAACCCCTTCACAGTGATTTTCATAGAGGCTAAACACTTTGTGCCATGAATACATTCACATGTGTGAAACCGCTATAGTAGCATCCACGATAACTTAAGAACGCTTTTAGCTAGCGACTAAATTTGGTATGCAGATGTATTTTTATATTATATTGTACAAGTTCGTATTTCAGCTAAATCGGTTGGGGGTAAAACGGGGGTTAAATTTTTATTTTGGTCGTATTTTTTTTATTATTGACAATAGGAGAAAAATTAAAAAACACATAAAAGGTAAAATAAAATTACACAAAAAGTGTAATAATAATTTTTTTCTAGCCCCTCCCCCTCTCCCCCAAAATGTAAAAAATTGTTTCTGGGCATAACTTTTTTAGTATTCACAATAGAAGAAATAACTGCCTAAAAGAATGTATTATTTTTGATAGATGATAGATAGATTCAGATTCAGCGACCCCAAAAAAATACAACATGATAATATCATGTTAAAAAAATTAATTAGCACATTTTTGGCACGAAAACTTTATTTTCACTGCACTGTTTTATACCATTGGCTAATAGACCTTAACCCCTTCACAGTGATTTTCATAGAGGCTAAACACTTTGTGCCATGAATACATTCACATGTGTGAAACCGCTATAGTAGCATCCACGATAACTTAAAAACGCTTTTAGCTAGCGACTAAATTTGGTATGCAGATGTATTTTTATATTATATTGTACAAGTTCGTATTTCAGCTAAATCGGTTGGGGGTAAAACGGGGGTTAAATTTTTATTTTGGTCGTATTTTTTTTATTATTAACAATAGGAGAAAAATTAAAAAACACATAAAAGGTAAAATAAAATTACACAAAAAGTGTAATAATAATTTTTTTCTAGCCCCTCCCCCTCTCCCCCAAAATGTAAAAAATTGTTTCTGGGCATAACTTTTTTAGTATTCACAATAGAAGAAATAACTGCCTAAAAGAATGTATTATTTTTGATAGATGATAGATAGATTCAGATTCAGCGACCCCAAAAAAATACAACATGATAATATCATGTTAAAAAATTTAATTAGCACATTTTTGGCACGAAAACTTTATTTTCACTGCACTGTTTTATTATTCACAATAGAAGAAATAACTGCCTAAAAGAATGTATTATTTTTGATAGATGATAGATAGATTCAGATTCAGCGACCCCAAAAAAATACAACATGATAATATCATGTTAAAAAAATTAATTAGCACATTTTCGGCACGAAAACTTTATTTTCACTGCACTGTTTTATTGGGTGCATAACATTAAAAACGTTCTCACAATTGGTGATTGCTTAAGTTCACATTTAGTACATCAGATGCTTTTTCTTTCTATCTCCTGCATTTTGTCCGCAAAACTCAGCGAACTTGAACATTCTAAAAAAATAAATTATTATTTTCTGAAGTACGTTAAAATTCTTTTAAATCTGTATAGGGGGGCTGTTCAAGAATGACGTCACCTACATAAGGCAGGGGTTGCTCAAAAGCTGGTGAAAGGTGTACTTAAAGAGGGAAGGGGGGATTGGTCAACATTAGGTGACATGATTCTTGAACAGCTCAATACTGCTTTCGTTAAGTTATGAAATCTTAACTGAGTCACAAAAATCAACCCCCACTGAAATAGATTTAGTAAAATATTTAAAATGAGAATCTTGTGCAGTGTCGGATTAAAGTCTACTAATGCCCTAAGCAGAGATCAGTTGTTCTGCCTGCCTATACACAGACTCCTGCGGCAGGATGATTAAAAAAAAAATGTAACGAACCTTATTTCTTTTTATAGGTGCATTCCAAGCACAGCACCTCCAATTCTTGCTGCCCTAAGCACTAGCTTATTCTGCTTACATGTTAATCCAACAAAATCATTTGCCACAATTCTATTGTAATATTTTAATCTGTTCATTATAGAAAGATCAATAAATTTATACTGAGCTTCACAATATTCTATGTGAAAAACTTTAAGCACCCTTGCAGCTAATAAATTCTGTTTAAACCATGATGGTGCCATTTTTGAAGCACTTTTCACAAAAATTACATACTTTTTGCTTCATATTAATGGATGATCCTCTAATTTCTTCTTGGACAAGAAAATTAACACTGCACTGGTATATTCCCGTACAATATTCAGGGTTTGGGATATATCCCACATGATTATAATCACTTATATTTGGAGCATATATATTTATTACTGTAATGAATAATTAAATTCGACTTCCCACATATGGATATATCTATATTAAACAAATCAGAGCCTTACTTTTCGGTTCAGGACAAGGCTTAAATGTGACATCTTCAAATCTAAAAGCCTTTAATTAGTAAACTACACATCTTTTGTTAATTTTAAACCTACTATAGAGCACGTCTTTTTAAAACGTCTGCGTCAAAAACAAATATTTGAGTCTATGGAGATTTGACAACATCGTATTAAAATTTTTGCTGGCGGATGAATATCAAGGTCAAATCGAGAGCGAAATAAACATAGGCGTCGTTTTCTAAAGAATTTAGAGGGTTTTAGAAAATATTTTTTTTATCGAAAAAAAATATAGGCACTAGAAAATTCGACTACTTACAACTCAAATATGCAGCAGTTTTTTTTCTAAAACTATTTATGAATCACCCTGTATATTATTTTGGACTTTTCTAAAAGTTTTAAGTAACAACGTTGCGAACCTTTGCCTTACAAAATTTGACCAGTGGTATCATAAGTTTATATTTTATTTAAAATGTTGCATTTTTTACATACGCTACTGATTAAACAGTAGGGCTTTTTCACTTGAACAGGGTACAATACTTCGGTAAAAATCTAGAAATTATTTATTAATACATTTTTTTTAATACACAAAAAAGTTTTGTAGACAAAAAAAAACTGAAAAAATCAATTTATTTTTTTTAGAAACGGTTAAAATCGCTAAAATTAAAATAAGTTATAGCTCTTACCTTACTGATCAAAAGTCTTCATAGACACGAAACTCTAAGTGTAATGGTTTGTTTGCTAGAGCTCATTAATACTAATTTTTTTTTGATATATAAGTTCTGAACAAGAAATAATATTGACATGGTTACTGAAACATAAATACTTAAAATAACCTATATTTTATTTTTATATGTGGCTTCCCCAAAACTGGTAATTTTTTGTTATAGATTAGCTGCAAAATTTGATACGACACTGCTCAGATCACTTGTTAGTTACTTAAAAAAATGTTCTTTAGTTTAATTTAATTAGTGAAGTAAAAAAAATATTTTAGATTCATTTTCTGAGCAAGCTACTGATATCTTTTTTATCGAATGGGATGGTCTTAAAAAATGTTCTTTAGTTTAATTTAATTAGTGAAGTAAAAAAAATATTTTAGATTAATTTTCTGAGTAAGCTACTGATATCTTTTTTATCGAATGGGATGGTCTTACACAGCAACTGATCCACATTGGGTTTTTTCATCTGTGGTATTTTATTAACATGAATATTAAAATAGTATTTAATATATTTATTAAAAAGTAAAACATTATTAATATATTATTTTAAGTTACATTTTTTCGACTTTTTAACATTATTGCATAAAACCATTTACCTAGTGCCAATTAATTTAATCTTTTTACAAGAAATAGGGTTTTAGTATAAGTAGTCATCAGATCAGTTTATTTATGCTTTTGAATTTCAACTTGGACTATTTAATACCGTCCTTAAAAGTGTTTAAAAAACTTTTTAAATATCAAGGTGAATTTCAGATTTAAAATTCATGCTTTTTTTTAGTCGTATTTTTGGGTAAGATCCAAAAACAGAAAATAAAGGTAATAACATTGTTGTGGGCAAAAAAGTATATGATGTTTAAAAAAATTCTCTTGGGTAGATTAATCTAAACTAATAAACGAATTAGTATGTATGTGAAAAGTATACAAGTTCAAACAGTGACGGCTTAAGGAGTTATTTTATTGTTTTAATTTTTAATTTAATTTTAATCTCAATAACTTAAAATTAAAAAAAAACCTGTGGCATGTTTTATAGGAGCTCTTACCTGCTCATCCAGATTATGCCAGATGTTACATGCAGTATCTCTCTATGTGTATATTTTGTTTAAAGTTTTTCACTTTTTAGGTTAATACTTGTAAATGTAATGTAATGTAGGTATTGTGTAACCTTGAGCCACTTAAAATTCATTTTTAAAAAATTAAATATGTAATTTTTTAAAAATGAATTTTAAGTGTCCCAAGGTCACCAAGATTACAAAATACCCATTAATAGTTCAATTCGAAATTGAAAAGCATAAATAAACTTATCTGATGCCTTTTTGAAAGTATGTTTGGACTTTTTCTAAAACCCTATTTGTAAAAGGATATTAAATTCACTGGCACTTAAATGGTTTATGCAATAATCCTTTAACCCAAAATTACACTTGTCATGTTAGAGTATTCCAAAAAATGCAACTTAAAATAATATATTAATAATGTTTTACTTTTTAAGAAATATATTTCTATTTCTTTTATTATTTAATACTACAGATGACAAAACCCAATGCAGATCAGGTGCTGTTTAAGACCATCCCATTAGATAAAAAATATATCAGTAGCGTACTCATAAAATGAAACTGAAATATTTGTTTTTTAATTTCACTAATTAACTACTAACTAAAGAAAATTTATTTTAGTAACTAACACGTGATCTGAGCAGTGTCGTATCAATTTTGTAGCTAATTATAACAAAAAATTACCAATTTTGTGTACGCCACTGATAAAAAATAAAATATAGGTTATTTTAAGAAATTGTTCTCTATCAATATTATTTCTTGTTCAGAAGTTACATATAAAAAAATACGAATTTTCAATATCAATGATCTCTAGCAAAAAAACTATTGCGTAGTGGCTAGCGCGTATGTATAGCAAGTCTACGAGGTTAAACAAATAAACAAACAAATAAACAAACTTAGAGTTTCGTGTATATGGAGACTTTTTATCAGTAAGGTAAGAGCTATAACATATTTTAATTTTAGCGATTTTAACCGTTCCTAAAAAAATGATTTTTTCAATTTTTTTTGTCTATTTCCTTACAAAACTTTTTTGTGTATTAAAAAAAATATATTAATAATAAATAATTTCTAGATTGTTACCGAAGTATTGTACCCTGTATAAGTAAAAAAGCCCTAAATCTATCTTTACTGTTTGTTTAATCAGTAGCCTACGTAAAAAATGCAACTTTTTAAATAAAATATAAACTTTCAGAAAAGTCATTGGCTTCCAAGAAAATATATAAAAACCATATTATTAAAAAAAATTAAACCCCTTTTTCGACCGGCACTGACCTTAAAAATAAAGAATGAATTATTCTAAGAATTTTGGTGAGTCCCATCTCAATATCTCTTTTCGTTAATGAATTAAATCAAAAAATATGTTCAATTATTGCCAAGTTTTCCTCCCCAGGCCCCTACTGGGGAGGAAAATCTATAAGACTTAGAGCTTGGTAACATATTAAAATTTTATCAAATTTAACCGGGGGCCAGGACCCATAAGGTTTGTGCGTGGTACCTTGGTTTGTGGGGGTTTTTGATTCGAACTCGATTTTTTTCTGGTTTCTAGCCGCCATATTGGAGTCGCCATGTTGAATTTTGCAACGGCGCACACAGCTCTTAAAAGTAGATACTCTAACCTTTAAAATGAGCCACAGACGATTTTTTTGCTTACTTCAATTTTTGGGATAGCTATGATCCGGTTGACACGGAATATCGGGTTAATTTCTTATGGGAAATGGCCCCAGGTTAAATTTGCTTGAATTTAAGTTTGTTGTTCTTAACTAACTGATTAAAAGTCTCCATGGACACAAAGCTCTAAGTCTTATAGTTTTCGTACTAGAGCTTAACAAAAATGTCGTTTTATAGATACATCTTTTAATATAACTCCCGAACGAAATAAGATTTTTAGATGGAACTTGAACTGAGTTACTAACAATAATAACCTTCATTTTGGAAGTCAGTGGAACCCGAAAAAAAATATATATTTTTTTATTTTCCCCTTTTTACTTAATTGTTGAGACACCATTTACTTCTCTAAGGGTTCAATATATTGAGAAATATTGGGGACTTATACTTTACATAATTTAATAAGTGGCTTCCTTACTTTATATTTTATTTAAAAAGTTACCCTTTTTGTCTACGGCACTGTATAACCCTTTAACGCTTAGAGGTACACTTGCGGTTTCTACTTAACTGTAGAACATGCATCAGTAAAATAAGTAAAAATCAGTTAAAATGGCTGCTGGTGGCAACCTGTATCACCGGCTTTCATATCACTCTAAAATTACGTCATAAAGTGGTACAAATGTTTACCAATGAGCGTTCCAGCTAAGAGTAAAATTTCATAGTTTTTCTTTTATTTTAATCAACCATATATGTACCAGCTCACACTCACTGTTTTACTTTCCCGACAACGCTCACTGGTGCACTTATGTACCTCCACATTAGAATCAAACTAATAAAAACGAATAAAAATAAATAAATAAAAATTGTTTTTATTGATAAATATTATCAAAAAAAATAAATAAAAAAATCAATATTTAAAAGCCCCTTCTGTTCTGCCCGTTAAAGGGATAAGCTGTAATGACTTTTTTAAGATATTTTTAGATACTATAGGTAATCTAAATCCATCAAAAAGTTTTAAGCCTAAATAGACAAAAAAAAATGGATAAATCAATTTTAGAATCGATTAAATTGGCTAAAATTAGATTATGTTTTATATTTTGCCCCACTGATTAAGTCTCCATCCAGCTCTGTCCTATAGCTTTTGTGCTAAAGCAAACAACAACAACAAAAATGGCTTTCAGCAAATATACCTAACTCCTAAACGAAACAAGATGTTTGGATGATACCTCGGATGAAACTTGAACTTACTAAAAATAATAAAAACAACTTTTCTTTTAGTAGTCACGTCCGCAAAAAGGGGGTATTTTTTAATTTTTCTATTTTCACTTAATTTCTGAAACGCCACTGACTTTTCTATTAGAAACCCTTAAAGGGTTAAATATTTTGTTCGATCCTTACTTTATGTTTTATTTAAAAAGTTTTTTAGTCATTATAATGACTTAAATTGGTAAAACCTACTGTTTAATTTTAATTTAATATTTGTAGCAGATAAAAAAAATATTGAATACAATTATATATGCCTGGAACATCCTTATTACATTTCTGCTCAATAAGATCTTTGAAGTTAATAAATATATAAAACACTTTTTAACGTCAGATCTTTGTTGTTTGTAATTAAAATTATTGTACCTTTTCTCAATAAATTCTCCTGTATTTGTTTTTAAAAAGTTCATTGGAAAATCCAATCCCGAAATCACTTTTCTTGAATGATTAATTACCGAACGAACCTAGACAGTGAAAATCAATACAGGTTGGAGGACAAAAATAGCCAAAACCAGACTGGTAGAGGATACATCGCCAATGCTGTTTAGGATTAAGATGAGAATTTATATGTAAGTGCTTCCTTCATTATTATTTCGCTTTATAGTACGAAATTCTATTTTTCTTTTGAGTTTTTGCCACATGAAAATTAAATATTATTTAAATAAGAATCATAATTAAAAGATAAGCATAAAGATTAGTACACGGCCACCGTCCGTTATCGTGTACGCGTAGGCGTAAGATAAACTCGAGGGAACAACGTCGCTTTATCTAGTTTAGTAATATAGGAAAAATCAGGTTTACCTATTCCCAATTAAAAATAGAAATTATACAAATATTTATACACTGAGAAAAATTATTCCCAATTTAATTATTTATGACCGACTCTGACGAACTCGACGAGGTTTTAAATAGGCTTAGTAACATAAATTTCGAATATAGAAATAGGATTTCTAACTTAAACCCAAACGATCTATCTAACCAAACAACGGCACAAGCCGATTTGCAACTTTTAAAACTCAATCTGGACACCATTCCAAAATATGAATACTCTTAATTTTTTATCGATAACTGTGAAAACCTAATTTGCCAAACCACAGACTCCAAATGACCCAATTACCGATTTTCTTGCCTGTTCAATTATGGCATAATTGTCTGGTAGAGCTATAATTTTAATCGGTTCACGAACCGAGATGACATCATGGAACAAAATTAAAGAAATTAACATTAAATTTTTCCGATCAAAGAAACATTGACTGTTTAGTCCAAGGCCTCATCGGACTTCGACCAAATAAAAATGAAACGCCATACAATTTTGGAATTAGATGTCAAGATTGCCGATCTTTAGTAATTTCTAAATTGAAATCAACCAATTATACCGCAGAACAAAAGGCCTTGCATGTAAGCAATTACCATTAGCTTTAAAAACCTTTATTTGAGGGCTTTCTGGCCAATTACAAAATAATATTCTCTTGAGAAACCCAGATAGTTTAGAAAAAACAATGAACAGTCATTGAAGAAGAAAATTTTATTTACGCACAAAAAGTCAAACGCGCAAAACTTACAATCACAGTACCAACCTCTATCTAGATTACAACCCAACCAAATGGGACCACAAGTTCAATCTTTTTACAGAACACAACTACCACAATTTTCACAAACATCCTTCTTTGCTCAAACACCTAATTTTGTTCAGAGACCCAATTTTGTTCAACAGTCGTTTTTCAGACCAAACTTTTCCAATAAGTTTGGACTTTTTTTTCCAATACGTTTGGCCAGACACCACGACCACAAGCAAACGTATTTAATAGACCCTTTAACTTTTCAATCAAAATTTCCCACCATTTAATTCTCCAAGTTATTTAATAGAAATACTTTGCCAACGCACAAAAAATAGCCATAGACCCACACCGATCCTGTCAACACAAAATTAAATTACATGAAAATTACCCCGATTCCGATCAATATGTTAATATGTTATGATAACAATGAATATTATGATGCCAACCAATACTGTGATCCAAATCAATTTTACGAACCCAATCAATACCAACAATATACAGAAAAGTCTGAAACAGAAACCCTTGCTGTACAAAATAACCCAAACAACGGTTAAAACCCACAAGAAGACGAACAGACAGACAACTTAGATTCAAAAGGCTTAAATTTTCCCACGGACCCTAACAAAAACATTGATGATTTTTGTTAATACGATTAAATATGATTTGCCTTTTATTTACATCCCCAAACTCAAAGCAAAATTTTTAATAGATACGGGAGTAGTGAAATAGACAGGTAGTTAAAGCTATTTTCCTCTCTCTCTAACACATGCAATTTCCCATATGATGACGTCACACTACCATTCACCCTCTCTCGCACAATTGGTTCCCATCTCTGCCAACAGATGGCGCTGCATAACAATTCAGAAAACCTATATGACGTGCTTGCGCACCTCATTCATAGATGGCGCGATTTGCGTCTATGCTAACATAGGGTACTGCACAATGGCGGGTTCTCTGCTAACATCTGATGGTGATGACTGCTCATTCATAGATGGCACCTCCGCCCATCTCCAAAGGATGTATTAGAAAAAAATCAAAGCCGTGGCGTATCTCAAGGGCGTATGTGAAAAAAAAATCAAACGGGCGTATCTAAAAAAACATGCTTTTTGAATTTAAAATAGGAAAGCAGGAAATTAAAAAGAAACTATCTCCAAAGGATGTATTAAAAAAAATCAAAGCCAAGTGGATTATCTCAAGGGGGTATCTGAAAAAAAATCAAACCAAGGGGCGTATCTAAAAAAAATCAAACCAAGTGGCGTAACTAAAAAAAAACATGTTTTTTGGATTTAAAATAGGGTTGAAAATGGGTATTTTTGTCAAAATTTCTCTAAAAAAATCAAACAATTTTTTAAAAATTTCTAATTTCATGAGGAAAAGAGTAAATTATACTTTTAAACTAATTTTATTGGCATAAATAAAAATTTACATACTTAAAAAATTAAAATCTTAAAAAACATGTTTAAAAAAATTAAAAAATATACAGTTAAATGAATCTTTAAAATGATGTATCACAAGACCCCCTTTCCATCTAAAAAAATCCCCGGCCATGTCCCCCTGCCCACATTTTAAGAGCTGAAAGTATTAAATATATGGTTAGAGATAGATTAAGTTGTCTTATTTAAAAGTTCTAAATTTGAAGTCGATAATATCTGTTTTGCCGTAATTATGACTACATAATTGGTTATAGCGTAGGTAGTAGGTATTTGAATATTTTATTTCTATTATTATACAGTGCGGTCCAAAAGTTACCCCCCCCCTCTTAACTTTTGAACGAGTTGAGATATCGATTTCAAATTTAGAACTCTTAAATAAGACAACTTAAACTATCTTTAAGCATATATTTGAAATGTGGACGGGGGGCACGGGGGGAAATTTTTTTAAATGGAAAGGGGGGTCGTGTGATACATCATTTTAAAGATTCATTTAACTGTATATTTTTTAATTTTTTTAAACATGTTTTTTAAGATTTTATTTTTTAAGAGCTAAAAGTATCAAATATATGCTTAAAGATAGTTTAAGTTGTCTTATTTAAGAGTTCTAAATTTGAAGTCGATATCTAAACTCGTTCAAAAGTTAACAGGGGGGGGGTGACTTTTGGACCGCTCTGTATACATACATAGTTTTTCTTTAGTTTCATTGATCATTTCTAATACAATGAGGTCTTTGTTCTATGTAATTTAAAGGTAAATAAAAGACGCACTTTTTACTATATTGTTTATTTTACATTTATCTAATATCTAACATTATTCTCTACTATACTGCCCTGCTAAGACAAGTTGTCCTATCTGCAAAATTCACTATTTGAGATAAGCACACCATTGTATTTCTGCCCCGTGTGGCCTACTGAAAAAAAAATGTCCTAAAACTAAAACCCAAATACTAAAAGTTAGCCTATGTGGATTTTTTTTAATGTTTTTTAAATAAAATTGTTCTAACTAGTCTTTACATATCTTAGTAATTTAATTGGACTTTTTTTTAGATTGTGTCCTTTCACTTTTACAGATAGAACAAATGCATTTAGTATGACAATTTATTTTTCTGACAAAAAAAATATATATATTTTTTTTCAAAGGATATCAGGTATTTTTTATTTAAAATAAAGCAGAACCCTACGCCATATTTTCAAAAAGTGCAAACAAAAACAATAAAACTGGTTATATCTCAAAACATATAATTTGCAGATAGGATAACTTGTCTTAGCCGGGGAATATAATATTTATTTGATATTTATTTAATATCTGTTTGTTTAATCCAACTATTATGACTGTTATCAAAACCCAACCACTTAACCAGCAACTTTGTGCCTTTTTACGAATTACTCTTTCTACAAGATAATCATGGGGCTCTTTTGTTTTTAATAATTCTTCCGAATAAAAACTCCCAGCGATAGGTTTGGATTGCTAATCCTCCAATAAATAAGTAGTTGGATTTGTAATATTACAATCTTACAACTTTAAATAATTCGGTAGTCCAATTAGATGTCTTAATTTACTTTTTCGAACCACATCTCCAACATTAATTTTTTTTATTGTACCAATTTTTATGTGGTTGTATACAGATTTTTTTAAATTTTATCTTCATTTTTACGTGTTATATTTAAAGGTTTCATTTTTGTAGTACGATGCAATTTATTATTATACTCTGTTGCTATTTTACATAACTTTTTATGCCATTCATAAGATCCATAGAGACTGAATGTTTTGTATAGTTTTTCATTGAGCCTTCTAATTACACGTTCTGCCATTGCTGCTTTCATTACAGTATAAGTACTGTAATGATTTATTTTGTATGTTTTTGTTAAATTTTTGAAATGTGTATTGTAAAATTCTTTTCCCTGATCCGATTGTTTTTTTGGGCATCTCTTGCTACTGATTACAATACTCTTAAATGCATTTGTTACTTCTAATCCATTTTTGGTTTTCAGTGGTCTTGTCCATATAAATTTCGAAGAACAATCTATAACTATCAAAATATATTTATATCCCTTGTTTTTTTTTTGAATAGTTTTTCATATCTGCAATATCTGTCTGCCATAAATCATCAATTCCCTTAATTATTGTTGTTGTTAATTATTGTTCTTCGTTTAAATTTTTTTTTACCTGCCTGTGTATTTCGTCGACAATGTTTTTTTTTTCGATTCGGTGACATATTAATTTTTCTTCATTTTGAATTAAATTTTAATTTTTTCAGGAAATATTAATGGTTTGTTGCTTTTACACGTTCTATAAACACTGGTCCTTACTTTGTAATTTTGGGAATCTTATCCGTTTTTTGGGATTCTGCTGCTGCTGCAAGGTCAACAGTTTTTTTCCGTGGCACTGAATTGGTTTATATGGATTCCAAGAGGGAAATTTTCTCCTGTAATTCTCGGATATGACGTTCAATCTTTGCAAAAGACTGATTTACAGATTTTTTTTCAGCATAGTTTAGTAATAAATTTCTCACCACCGCTGTTGCCAACGTCGTCGTCGTTGTCGCCATAGAATCATCTTTTTCACCACTTTTTTTTTTTGTATAGCATAGGTGAAACGGCCAAACTTATCAACACTCATATTTATAATGAGAATAGTTACTAAAATGTTTGTATTTTATACAATAACTCCAACTCTTCTATAATGGACAAGATTTCGTTGTTATTACCAGCTTGTCTAGACGATATTAATAATTTCAATCTCTCCAAAATTTCGTTTATATTATCCCAATAAACATATTCTACTGATTTATGATTAAAGACATGTAGCGGATTTGGAAAAAGTTCAGTTCTATTTAAATGATATTTTTCTACTGCATAACGTTGTCGTTTCTTATCACTCCCCCTTGTTTCTGTGTTTCCATTAACTGTTACACCAATGGTTTAATAATATTTCCTTTAATTTGTTCTGATGATACATTTTTTCGTCTAGCCAATTTAGTAATTTCTATATTTTTTTGATAGGCACTTTTGTTCTCTACAGTATACTTTATTATTATTATTTATAAGAATAATTCATAAAGCCCTTCTGTCCCTAAAAATTTTTGTCCATCTACTATGATTTCACCATTCTTTTCACCGATATTTAACTCTGACTTTCCAATGTACCATTTGTTGTTTCAGTATTTACTTTTGAACCATATGTTGTATCATATTCCTTATTTTCAGTATCGTTTAAATAACCATGTATATCTTTTTGAGCTTAGTGTGAATAACTATAGAGATACTCTCTACCTACTTGAGAATCATACTGTAGATATGAATTAAGAATATTAGTGATAGATTCTTCTTCTTCCTCCCCTTCTTCTTCTCCTGTCAAATTCTCATTATCACTACTAATATCTTTATAGACTGTTTCTTTTGATGGAAATTTTTTTGAATTTATCCAGCTTTCCGATTTAAAATTATCTCTCACTGGCGTCAAATCATTGCTTTTGATTGTAACTTTTTCTTTATCACTGTTCACTTTATCATTAATATCATCGATTTTCTTTGATATATTAAGTAAAGGAGCGGTAACAGTTTCAAGTGACCTATTTAAAATATCATCATGTACTTCTTTGTCCACTTTTAATGCTAAATATTTTTTTCTAATATTTTCACTTAATCGTATTATCTCTTTTTTTAATTTCTTATTCATATTATTCATAACGGTTAAGAGTTGACACTCTAATGGTTATTTAACATAACTGCTTATGTTAATATATAAAGTGGAATAATCAAAGACTGATTAGGAATGATCAAAAAAATAATTAGGTTATTGTTATAAACAGGGTGTGCCTTTTTAAAACAGTTTGGACCTGTTAGTTACATTAACAGCCTAACTGCTTTAACACCTCTGTTTATTACATTATAAGGTCTAACTGCTTTAACAGCCTTGTTAAAACAGCCTGTTAAAACAGCCTGTTTAAACAGCCTGTTAAAATAGCCCTGTTTAAACAGGCGGTTAGGTCCCCGTATGACAATAAATCTATCTATCTATCTATCTATCTATCTATCTATCTATCTATCTATCTATCTATCTATCTATCAGAGCTGTTTTAACAGACTGCTTTAACAGACTGCTTTAACAAGATTGTTAAAGCAGTATGAAAATATCAAAGCCTTTCCGATAACGACCCATATTCAAATCGAAATCTTTGAAAACCACTAAAAATCCATATTTATCTTTCCAACATAACATACACATAGTTTTGAACATGTCAAATGTCATATCGGTATTAATGTGTTCATTATAAATATGTTTCAAGTTAATTTCATCTTGCTTGAATAATATAAGAGCAAAAAGTCGCGAATAAGATGTTTAGGTATACGAGTGAATGTTTGACACACATAAAAACTATCGATAAATTTATGTCGTCCCATACAAAAATAGATGGAATCTTGTTTTGTTTATCACACGCCACTTCGTCAAATATGATAACAAAATTTTCCTTTCCCACACTTGGGTCAATTATTTCTTCATTTTCACTGTAAGTAAAATAGTTTATTTCGGGTATACGATTTAAGATATCTGCTAAAAGTTTATATTTAGGTTGATATAGAGATTTTGAGTACACCTGAAGATTTTCAAATCGTAATCCATTTAGTTCGTATAAAAGACACAATATGGCGTTGGTTTTTCCGCATCCCGATGGTCCACAGCAAACTGATCTTATACTTGATGGTAATAAATTACAATGTTGATCATTGGACGAAGCTTTTGAAGTCTAAATTAAATACAGGTAAAGAAATGTTCTGCTTAACAACACGCATGTTGATTTTAAACTAAACAAAATTAACATATATATATATATATATATATATATATATATATATATATATATATATATATATACACGGTGTCCCACGGTAGACAAATCAGTCAAACTGTGGCGTTATTAACAAAGATATCAACAAGAAACTTTTACCAGTCAATATGGACCTAATTATCTTCAATTGACCCAAAACAAAAGTTTTCTACTCTTTTTTGGTTTTGAGCTAGAGCTCCACACATGCACTTTTAAAAGCATAACAATACTTTCAAATTCCAAAATTAAAAAAAGTAACAATTTTTCTTTATCATATGATAGTTTTTTTCACTAAAAACAATAATTTTCGATTTAAATTCTTAATTTTATAAAACCTTAAAAAAGGGCAATTGCATAATGGAATGACCCCGCTATGGCAAAAGAGTAGGATGCCTTGGAATTAAATTTTTTAAATAAGTCGTATATGATGACAATAAATGTCAAATTTGATTTTACATTATAATCAAAAAATTAACAAAGAAAGATTTTTATAAAACCAAGTTTTGAATGCCAAAATGATAACTTTAGAACTAAAGAAAGAAATTATTTTAACTTATGGAGAATGTGCTCGAAATTTAAGAGAAACAACGAGAAGAATAGTAGAAAAGTTCCCCGATGATAGTATTAGCTACTTTAGCGTACGAAGAATTGTTAATTTATTTTTGGATACTGGAGGAGTGAGGGACATAAAAAAAGTTTGCGAAAGTCCAGTAACCAAAGATCCTGAAACTATAACTATAATTCAAGAAGCAGTTATCAATGATCCCCACAAGTCTACAAGGATAATCGCAAGGGAACATAATTTATCACGCACATCAGTTAGTAGGGTTATTAAAAATTCTAAATTACATCCCTATAAATTATGTCTTAATCAAGAGTTACATGGGAGGGATTTTGAAAATAGGGTTCGATTTTGTGATGAACTTTTGGAATTAACAGGGGATGACGAGGACTTTTCTACCAAAATTTTGTTTAGTGACGAATCTACATTTAAAAGCAATGGAGTTGTCAACAGGCATAACATGCATTATTGGTCTGTTGAAAATCCGCATTGGGTTAGGCATGTTGACAACCAGCGGATTTGGTCTTTAAATGTTTGGGGAGGCGTACTGGGGGATTCGGTTATTGGACCTTACTTTTTTAATGGGCATCTAAATGGGAATATGTACCTAAATTTTTTGCGTGATGAATTACCGGAACTTTTAGAAGACGTAGCACTAAATTTGCGAAATGACATAATTTTTATGCAGGATGGGGCTCCTGCTCATTTTTTTCATGAGGTGAGGACTTTTTTGGATGAGACTTCTAATACATGGATAGGTCGTGGTGGTCAAATTGCCTGGTCAGCAAGATCACCCGATTTAACCCCGTGTGATTTTTTTTTGTGGGGATTTGTAAAGGACAGGGTTTACCGACAAGCTCCCACCACTCCTGAAAATATGCATCAAAGAATCGTTGAAGCATTTAACGAAATAACACCGGTAATGCTTCAACGAGTCAGACATAATTTTGAAAGTAGGCTTTTTATGTGTATTCAGGAGGATGGGGGAACTTTTGAACATTTACGAAACGACTATGACTAACTACTTTGCAAAAAGACAGATAGATACACAGACAGACTCAGAAATCTAAACAAAATTAAATTGCTTTATCGTGTTAAAAATGGGGGCTTCTTATGTAGACGATGGGGGGAAGAGGATCAATGCAGATACATATTAACTTGCTGCTTGATTTGAATCCATTTGAATCGTGGAAGACTCGCAAAGAATTAGAATTATTTGCTAATAATAGATTTTGTGAAATGGCATTTATATTCCCATGATTCTCTGAAGTTAGATGCGTAATTTTGACCTTTTTTTATCAGAACTGGAGTGATTTGGGAAAACCTAAGGACTAACATGGATTTATTTGAAATATTGTACAAAACAATTCTAATAACACTGAAAATATTCTAGAAAGGCGTAATATTTTGTAGATGTATGGAATTTGACACAATGATGAGTTAATTAATTAAAATATCATAAATACGTCTTGCGTTTCGCATATTAATAAATAATATTAATAATAACAATCAATTTGATATTTTAACTTATGAGAATTATTCTTAGTATCATTTAACTTTTAATTCCAACCAAAATGTACGTAATTAATTACATAACGATAAATTAATTGACTAAATTGCCCATAATATGACAGTTTTTTTCCTTTGTTCTTCTGTATTTGGTCTAATTTGGTCTGGTTTGGTTCAAAAAAACAAAACAAACGACTAAGAACAAAAGCACGAAGTAGGACTAGATGAAGTGACCCTAATATGCAGGGCCGGACAGAGCCAGCCCGGGCCCCGGTGCAACTTTTTACTCGGGCCCCCATTTTTTCAAAACATAATTGTCCCATGCAGGCCTGCAGCTAAGGCACTGAGGGCCGAAGCGGCGCCCCCATTCATTAACTAAGCGCCACAGTCGAAAATTTTTCCAAATTATGTTAATTTCTGACTGTTTTATTTTCATAGTTCAGCAAGCTTAAGTATGTAAAAAATAATAAAGTCTTAGCGCCGCAGGCGAAATTTTTTTCAATTTTGATAGCTCTGGCGCCGCAGGCAATATTTTTACAAATTTTAAGCTTTTGCAAGCTTGAACTAAAAAAAATACGTAGGCAAATTAGCCCTAGCGCCGCGGGCGAATTTTTTTACAAATTTTAAAACACTAGTAACAGTGCACTATTATTTTTTACAAAAATCCAAAAAGGCTTAAGCGCTGCCACGGCGAAATTTTTTCTATTGCCCATTTGGAACAAGATCTACTTATTTGCTCATTTTGACGCCTTATCGATCTGGGGGAGTATAAATAAATAAACTGTTTATTAAAAACTTAAATTAAAAAATTTGATTGAGCGCAAAAAATCAAAATTTATTAGTAATTAAGTAATACACTCTGTAGTATAAAATACCCTAGTCCACAAGGTCCTTACTAAGTCTAAGTAAAAATCTAATTTATAACATTAGATTTGACATTTATTTTTATCATGAACGTCATATTTGCAAACATTTATTTTCATAGCATCCTCTCTTTTACATTAGCGGGGTCATTCCATAATGCACTTACCATTTTTTACCGTTTTCTAAAATTAAAAATTTAAATAGAAAACTATTGTTTTTAGTAAAAAAAACTATCATATGATAAAGAAATGATATTATTTTTTTAAATTTTGGCGTTAAAAAATGTTATTATGCTAAAAAAAATTCTGTTTGTTGCTCTAGCCTAAAAACAGAAAAAAGTACAACACTTTTTTCTGGCGTAAATTGAAGGTAACTAGGTCTATATTGACTGGTAAAAAATATATTTTAATAGCTTTGATAATAACGCCACAATTTGACTAATTTGTCTACCGTGGGACACCGTGTATATATATATATATATATATATATATATATATATATATATATATATATATATATATTATATATATAGAATAGAAAAAACATTGTGTTCTAAGGTAATTTGTAAACAACTCTATAGTTTTATTATATCGACGATTTTTGATAAATGTTAAAAAAAAATTGTGAAAATAAAAAATAAAAAAAAAATATTTTTTTTCCACTACTCCTTCCATTTCTTGTTAAATTGAAAGTTTAATTAGGAAATATTTAAATTTCAATGATTCACTCGAGAGTGTATGTATGTGTGAACAATTAAATATATCTATGGCTTGGTTCTAAAAGGACCAATGTCAAAAAAAGTTAACTTTTGAAGACTATAAAAATTGTTTATTTGATAGTGAAAAAAAAATACGCGTCATTCAATAACACATAATTTACATAATGTACATACGACAAAAACTTATAAAATATCTTTAAACAATGCTGACGATGATTAGATAATAAAATTGATACAGTACCGTGGGGTTTTATAGAATAATTCTTCAAAAAAAAAAAAAAAAATAAATAATTGTAAACTAAATATTTTATAGGTGATAAGTTTCTTTAAAATCTGAAAAGTATAAATAAAAAAAAATAGTAGTATGTATTTTGCTTTTGATAAAAAAAATATCTTCATTTATCAGTGACTATTAAGAAGTTTAAATTTTAACGATACACTCCAGAGTGTACATGTTTATATCATATTCCAAAAAAAAAAACAAAATAAATATGTATGTGATAGGGACAAACTATAATAAAATTTTATCTTACTTAATTAAAAATGTATACAATTAGGTATGAAGTTTTATTAACCTCTATATAAATACACACGCACATTTGTGTATACATTACAAAGATTCCATTGTTATCGAAATATCAATAAAACTAGAGATAAACAATGCAACTTAAAATAGAATTAAAATAATATTTTTATATATAATCTGTTACTACTAAATGAAACAAAAATGTCTGTTTGGAAGTGAGCTATTTTGAGATTGAAAGCTAAGTGTTTATTTTATTCCTTGGATCGAGATAAAATGATAGACACCACGCACAAGGTCTACTTTGAAAATATAAATTTTCAACCGTGCATTTGCGGCGGCGGAAGTTGACTGTCTGGCTGGTGGAAGCTTTCAATGTTAAAAGCTCGCAGGTATTTGAATTTGCGCTAATAAAACAAATCAAATAAGGTACATAGCGAAGTAGAGCTTTTCGAGCTTTCGGAGCTTTTTTTGAGCTTTCATGGGTCTGTCAAAACCCCTTGGAGCTTTCGGTCTAGCAGTAAGTTTTCTGTGACACGTCCTTAGGTATACACAGCTTTTGATTTTTAGATATGGCATGATTTTTTTTTTAATTACGCCACTTGGTTTGATTTTTTTTTAAATACATTCTTTGGAGATAGTTTTTTTTTTAATTTTCGGCTTAAAATTTAAAAAATATCCTAAATCATATTTTTAAATAGCCCCTGTATTATGATGATAGCAGAATTTTCGCTTCGTCTATCATTTTAGCAGAGATGCAATCCCATAAACAAAAAAAAAACAGGAATCTTAAAATGGGCCGAGTTACCATCTATGAATGAGCAGTCATCACCATCAGATGTTAGCAGAGAACCCACCATTGTGCAGTACCCTAGGTTAGCGGAGATCCAAACCGCGCCATCTATGAATGAGGTGCGCAAGCACGTCATATAGGTTTTCTGAATTGTTCTGCAGCGCCATCTGTTGGCAGAGATGCGAACCAATTGTGCGAGAGAGAGGGTGAATGGTAGTGTGACTTCATCATATGGGAAATTGCATGTGTTAGAGAAAGAGGCAAATAGCTTTAACCACCCGTCTATTTCACTACTTTTTTCAGATACGCCCTTAATTTACGCCACTTGGCTTTGATTTTTTTTTCAATGCATCCTTTGGAGATAGTTTTTTTTTTAATTTCCCGCTTAAAATTAAAAAAAAAACAAAATCATATTTTTGAATAGCCCCCGTATTATGATGATAGCAGATTTTTCGCCCTCGTATATCATTTTAGCAGAGACGCAATCCCATAAACAAAAAAAAAACAGAAATCTTAAAATGGGCGGAGGTGCCATCTATGAATGAGCAGTCATCACCATCAGATGTTAGCAGAGAACCCGGCATTTGCAGTACCCTATGTTAGCAGAGACCTAAACCGCGCCATCTATGAATGAGGTGCGCAAAAATAGGTTATATAGGTTTTCTGAATTGTTATGCAGCTCCATCTGTTGGGAGAGATGCGAACCAATTATGCGAGAGAGAGGGTAAATGGTAGTGTGACGTCATCATATGGGAAATTGCATGTGTTAGAGAGAGAGGCAAATAGCTTTAACCACCGGTCTATTTCACTACTTACGGGCAGTACTAAAAGCTTAATGAACCCCTCTTTGGCATATAAATTTTACAAAAAAAATATTTTAAATGAAAATTAATACTTGTAAGGAAAATAATAATTTTGAAACTTTTACTATAAAACTAGAACCTAGAATAAATAAACTTTTAAAAAAAAAAATACCGGCAAATATCAAAGAAGGCGTAGGCATTCTGCCTTACACAACATTTTCTGATGAAATGATGCCTTCTGCATTAGTGACTATAGAAAATAACTTCTCAACTACAACAATTTTAAACTCCAGTAAAAGAAGTATAAACTTTAATATCATTAAACCTTTAGAAATAGAAACAATCGATATAGTAAACAGCAATTTTATAGATGATTTAAACGAATATAAGTACAGCAAGAGGGCAGGAAGACAAAAAATTAAAACAAAACTTAAGCAAACTTAACGATCATTTAAATAAACAATAAAAAGACGCTATCGAAAAATTAGGGGTATACCCCTTATACAAATAAAATTAAGCATAAAATAAGGTTAAAATCAGATTCCCCAATTTTCGTTAAATCATACAAGTATCCCAAAATTCACAAACAGGAGGTAAAAAGTCAAATTAAAAAAATGTTAGACCAACAAATCATCCAGCCAAGCGTTAGTCCGTTTTCTAGTATCTGGATAGTAAAAAGGCCGATGCTTCTGGATGCAAAAAATGGAGAATACAGAAAGGTAAACGAACAAACAATCCCAGATAAGTTTCCACTTCCCAATATTACTGAACTTTTGGACAAATTACTTGTATGTACTTTACAGTTATTGATTTAGCATCGGGTTTTCACCAAATTGAAGTCGATCCAGACGATTTCGAAAAAACGGCATTTTCTACGGACGAAGGTCATTTTGAATTCCTGCGCATGCCCTTTGGACTTATTAATGCACGGTCACTTTTCAAAGATTAATGAATAACATATGCGTGGTTTACAAAATGAAAGGACATGGCACATACCTTATGGGAAATGGCCCTCGGTTAAATTGCTTCAAATTTTAGTATGTTATAAAGCATGACCTCCTGAAGAAAAGTCTCATTGGGCACAAAAAAAAATATGGTGCCGTTTGGCCGCTATGATCATTTAAAGACCATACAATCTAGACGATTATATAGTTACTTAAATCGTTGTTTATTGGTGTGTATGTGTGTTTTTATAATTTTAAATGAGTGGTTAATAGTTTATATAATATTTAAAGGCAAGTTAGTGTATGTGGGTATACTATTTTTGGGTGTATAGGGGCAGTGTCGGTGCAACCAGATTTAGGTAGGTGAATTTCTGAGGGTTCTAATGGATATGTGTAGTATTTATTTTGTATGTCTTAATAGTTATGTGCATTTCTATTAAGTAGCATACATACACACACTAATATTAATAATTATGGATTCGTATGGGCTTTAAGGAGTTTGTGTAGTATTTATGAGTATATATGGGTGGTTATGAGTGTGTATTTTTGTTTTTCACTGGCTTTGATGCATATTTTTTTGGGCTTGTATTTATGGACTTGTATGGATTATGATGGGTTCATATAGTATTTATGGGTAGTTATAGGTGTATTTTTGAATTTTTATTAGTTTAAATGGATGTATGGTTGCAAATGAGTAGCTTTGGGTGTGTATGGGTAAAACCCAAACCATTTCATAAATACCCATAAACACCCGTAACTAAAGTTTAAGAAAACCTATGCACATCCATAAATACTAAAAAAATACATTAAAACTTATAAAAACCCATAAATAACCATACACACTCACACTACCTTTGCACATCCATATATACTATACAAACCTATAAAACCCAGTACAAAAAAATCCATAAATAATACTTACATACGGATACATACCTACCTATAACCATAGTACTAGTAGTAGTAAGGGTGGGGAGGCTACAAGCCAGGCAACTAGGCCATTATGGCCCTTTTTGCCAGCCCCGAGCTGTCCCAGCCACACATCTACCCTACTCCCTGCCTAAACCTGCCGGACCTCCTTATAAAGGTCGCGATATCTGTCCAGGCAAGGGTACGCAACTCCTCTCTTCGGAGAGTTGCCACTCCGAAGATCTCCTGTCGTATTCTGCCGAACCGATCGCATTGTCCTAGGAAATGGAAGGGCGATTCTTCGTCTACCCCGCAACCCGAACAGACGGGGTCGTTACTGACCTTCATCTTGAACAGGTGCCTTCCTAGTCCACAGTGACCCGTTAGGATCCCTGTGAGTTGGCTGATCGTGGCTCGGCTTCTTCCTAGTAGCCACGCGGTTTTTGACTTGCTTGGACCGGAAAGGAAGTCCTTTGCCTGTCTGCAGTTCGTGACCGTTGACCAGCTTTCCCTTAGTTTTTCTCCAGCCCACGTGTTGAGGGCTGATGTGACTTGTTTCCTTGTAATACCAAGCATGGGTTCGGGTCCCATGCACGGAGTCTCGGCTCCGAGCCTGGCAAGTTCGTCTGCCTTCTCGTTGCCTGGTATCCCGCTGTGTCCAGGGACCCATACAAGGTGGACTCTTTTGTTCCTCGCTAGCTCCTCCAGGGCTTCTATGCATTCCTGCACAAGACTGGATCTTGTGCCGGGTGCACTGAGAGCCTTGAGGGCTGCTTGGCTGTCGGAGCAGATGTATACATCTGATCCGTTACTCCCTAGAACCTCTTCGCATCTTGCCGCTTCCTGTATCGCAAAGACTTCCGCTTGGAATACCGTGGGATACCTGCCGAGCGAATAGCTCTTTTGAACCCCCGTGTCTTGTATAAAGAAGCCTGCGCCCGAGCTTTGCGTGCTTTCCATCCGGGAGCCATCTGTATAGCACACTGTTGCGTTTTGGGCAAAATTAACTTCCTTCTTCTCCCACTCGTGTTTTGTTGGTATAGTGAGAGAGAATGCTCTGTCAAACCTTAGTCGGTCTTTCGCCTCTATCACCTTGATGCTGCTGATAGGTAACTCTACTCTGGCAACATCGGCGATTTTTGTATGTCCGTAGACTGCCCCTTCACCCAGCCAGCATTCAACATCTCTCATTCTAAGGTAGCTAGCCATTGCCTCTCTCCTTATCCAGGACGGAAGGGTTGGCAGCCCCAGTAGAACTTCCAGTGCTGATGTGGGGGTCGTCCTGATTGCGCCGGTGATCCCGAGACACGCTAGTCTTTGGATCTTACTCAGACTCCGAGCTACTGTGGTTTTGCTGACGCTTGGCCACCATACCACCGAGCCATATTGGACTCTGGGTCTAATGACGGCGGTATAGATCCATAATAGAATCTGTGGGGTCATGCCCCAGCTTTTTTCCACTGCCCGACGCAAGTGCCAGAAGGTCGCAATCGACTTGTCAATGACTTTGTCTACATGCGCCTTCCAGGGGTCTAGGGTTACTCCCAAGTACTTGACCTCTTGTGAGAGCACAAGCGGTTTTCCGTACATTTGGGGGGCCCTAAAGTTCTCTATCTTTCTCCTATTGGTAAAGAGGATAAGCTCAGTCTTTGTTGGGTTGACTGATAAGCCTTTTTCCTCACACCACTCTTCTATTATCCTGCAGGCTGTCTGGATTCTTTCACAGACCGTGCCCAAGAACCTTCCAGTGACTAGGACCGTGCCATCATCTGCAAATGCTTGTGCGTATAGCCCAGCGGCCGTCAGCCTCTCTAGGAGACTGTCCATAACTAGACACCATAAGTGAGGTGAAAGACAACTGCCCTGTGGACATCCACCCCTCACCCCGATGTCCAGACGACAGTCCCCCAGAGAGGCCATGACATTCCTCTCTACCAGCGCAGATCTTACCCAACTAACCAGCGCTGGCGGGGTGCCCCTTGCTAATAGCGCATTGCAGATGGTTGACGTTCTTGCCCTGTCGAATGCTCCCTCTACGTCAAAGAATATGGCCAACGCTCATTCTTTGTGGTGTAATGCCTTTTCGACTCTTCGCACTATAGCGTGGAGGGCCGAGTCTGTCGACCTGCCTCGCCTATATGCGTGTTGTCCTCTATGGAAAGGATGCCTGCTAAGCACTCCTTCCATCAGGTACCGGTCCACTATCTTTTCCAGCGTTTTCAGCAGGAAAGATGTAAGGCTTATTGGTCTGAAGGATTTGGCGGTTGTGTAATCCTTCCTCCCCGGTTTGGGGATGAAGACCACTCTCGCCCTCCTCCATTCCAGCGCCAGGCTGGCCTTAAAGATCCTCTTCACGCTGGGAAGAACGATCTCTATGCCCGCCTGGAGTAGCGCTGGGAATATGCCATCCGGTCCTGCTGCCTTGTATGGGTCGAACTCTTTCACCGCCCATTTGATCGCGCCGTCTTTGATAACCTCCTCGGCCAGTTGCCGGTCCCCTCCTGGGAGGGGACCCTGCTCTACCTCGGGGTTATCTTGTTCGACGCTTTTACCGGGAAAGTGAGTCTCCAGCAGTAGTCTTAAGGACTCTTCGCTGGAGGTGGTCCAACTCCCATCTTGTCTCTGTAGCGAGCCTACCGATTTATTAGACGTGCCGCTAAGAATTTTCATCAGCCTTGCAGAATCCGACAGTGACTCCATGTCTCCGCAGTATTTCCTCCAACTTTGTTTCTTGCTTCGTCTAAGCTCCTTTTTAAAATCCCTTCTCACCTCTCTATACCTATCCCATGAGGACTCTGTGTCTTCCCTAAAGGCTTGGTTGAATGCCCGCCTACACTCCTTGCGCAGGGTGTCCAGCGTGCCATTCCACCATGGGACCTTTCGGTCCTTGGCCTCCCTGAGTGGACAAGACTCCTCATAAGCTGAGATTATGGTATTATTTAGAGTGGCGACCTCTTTGTTTAATTGTTCCTCTGTGAGTATCTCACTGTCTGAATCCCAGTTATGACTTTTGAGCTGGGAGAGGTAATTCTCCCAGTCCGTTGCCCTTGGGTTTCTTTTCATGATTGGATCGGGTTTGTCCGACCTTAACTCAAATCTTACCATTCGATGGTCCGACATGGTTATGTCCGACGACACACTCCAATTCAAAATGTTCTCTGATAGAGTGATAGATACCAGCGTTATATCAATCACCTCCTTTCGGACTCGATTGACAAACGTTGGCTCTTTCCCTCTATTCATTATCTCTAAATTGGTCGATGCTAGGTACCCCAACAAGGTTTCCCCCCTAGGGTTTATACCCGTGCTTCCCCACACCACGTGGTGTGCGTTCGCGTCGCAACCGATAATTACTGGTAGGCGCTGTTTATTCGCGAATTCCACCAGGCGCACTAACTCCCTCGAGGGAAGTACGCCGTCGTACGGCAAATATAAGCTACCCACCACCACCTTATGACTAATACCTCTTACCTTGTGCTCCAGAATAGCTGCCGTTACATCCTTGGTGCCCAGCTGGGTCAATGGAACCACGTTCAGCTCCTTAGCTCTTTTCGTGGCACTATCTTTTCCATATTTTCGTTTTGATTCATGGCTAGAACAAAGTTGTGTGCTAGTATTTGTGTTGTGTGTAAGTGTGGGCATTCGATAGGGCGTGGACCCCCCCCCTTTCCATCGAATGACTCGCGGGCGCTCATCCTTAGTGAGAAGTCTGGCGGCCGCTTTTCCCTTTAAAGTAGCCTCCACGAGCCACCCTACGGGGGTGGAGTAATCACTACCCTCCAGACCTACGTGTGTGTGTGTGTTTGTGTGTGTGTCAGTGTGCGTGTGTAGTGCTTGTAAGATGTGTGTGTTTTTTACGGGAATTTGATCCCCAACCAGTTTTGGTCCGCCTCGGGCCCTAGTTCACCCCGCGGTCCCAAATCATTGATGAGAGCTGGCTGGGGCTTCCTCCGGGATAGCCGTCGACCCCAGCCATCTCAAACCAACAACCGAACAGCTCGTTGTGCAGTGCCCGACTCTCGCCAAGTATTGTCTGACGAGCCGATCCCCTATCCGCCACTTGGGGAGGCGCCCGATGGAGGACTGGAAGCCCCAAACCATAGTTACCCATTTGATAAATCCATTAAAACTAATAAAAACTCATAAATACCCATAAATACCCAAAACAACCCATACAAACTCACAAAAATTAATAAAAATGCACATAACTATTAACACATAGAAAATAAATACTACACACATCCATTAAAACCCTCACAAATCCACATACATACACCTGGGTGCACCGACACTTCCCATATACACCCAAAAATAGTAAATAAAAGATAACCACATACACTAACTTGCCTTTAAATATTATATAAACTATTAACCACTCATTTAAAATTATAAAAACACACATACACAGATAAACAATGATTTAAGTACCTATATAATCATCTAGATTGTATGGTCATTAAATGACCATAGAGGCCAAACGGCAACATAAATTTTTTTGTGCCCATGGAGACCTTTTTCAGGAGGTCCTGCTCTATAACATACTAAAATTTGAAGCAATTTAACCGAGGACCATTTCCCATAAGGTATGTGCTATGTCCTTTGTCTAGTTTATCTGGACGATATCATATTTAGTACCTCTCTAGAAAAGCAACAGATAAGTTTTTAATAGGCTAAGAGAAAGTAATTTAAAGATTTAAATTTGACATTTCCATTTTTACTTATTACATGTTTTGATTGCACACATTAAAATAAGAATGAAGATTAATGTATAACATATTGCTTGGTTTACAAAATAAAATTTGTCTAGTTTATCTGTACGATATCATCATATTTAGTACCTCTCTAGAAGAGCAACTTAAACAAGTTTTTAATAGAGAAAAGATTTTAAAAATTCAATTGGATAAGTCCGACCAAACGGCACCATAAATTTTTTTGTACCTATGGAGACCTTTTTCAAGAGGTCCTGCTCTATAACATACTAAAATTTGAAGCAATTTAACCGAGGGCCATTTCCCATATGGTATGTGCCATGTCCTTTGTCTAGTTTATCTGGACGATATCATATTTAGTACCTCTCTAGAAAAGCAACAGATAAGTTTTTAATAGGCTAAGAGAAAGTAATTTAAAGATTTAAATTTGACATTTCCATTTTTACTTATTACATGTTTTGATTGCACACATTAAAATAAGAATGAAGATTAATGTATAACATATTGCTTGGTTTACAAAATAAAATTTGTCTAGTTTATCTGTACGATATCATCATATTTAGTACATCTCTAGAAGAGCAACTTAGACAAGTTTTTAATAGAGAAAAGATTTTAAAAATTCAATTGGATAAGTCCAAATTCTCCAAAAAACCGTTCAGTATCAAAAAATTTCCTATTCCAAAAAGTCAAAAAGAAAATCTTTTCTTGGACTTTTGGGCTACTACAGACTTTTCATCCCCGATTTTGCTAAACTCACCAAACCTATGAAAAAATGTCTAAAAAACACCAAAAGGTCGAACATACCCCAGAATTCACTCAATGCTTTATACATGTAAAGAAATTCTAACTAACGACCCCGTACTTCAATACCCCGACTTCAAAAAGACATTTATTTTGACCACAGAGGCCAGTAACCTTGCTTTGGTAGCTGTACTTTCTCAAGATAACCCACCTAACTACCGCCCATAGCTTACGCCTCTAGGACTGCCACTCAATCTGAGTCTAAGTACTCAGCTATTGAAAAAGAGTGTCTTGCAATAGTTTGGGCTTGAAAATACTTTAGGCGATACATTTATGGACGTAAGTTTACTATTTACACGGACCGCAGACCTTTAACCTATTCAACCTAAAAGAACCAAACTCAAAATTGCTACGCTGGAGACTAAAACTAGATGAGTTTGACTATGACATAATTTATCACGGTTCGTTTTAATTGAAACATTTCCATTTCTATTTATTACATGTTTTGATTGCACACATTAAAATAAAAATGAAAATGATTTTTTTTGGGGACTGTAAAATAGTGGTCAGTTTATAGGTTTTCTTCAAAGATTAATTCTTGCTGTCACCAAATGCAGTGAAATTATTCACAATGGCCAAGTAGGTCTTTCTGAATAAAATCCATTTTTGATTTAAGCCAAAAGTTTTTCAGTGGCGGATATACCCTATTTTTTAGCAAACAAAATATACTTTTTTATTTAATTCTTTGAGTAACATTTTTGCTAAAAATTTTATTGCGAAGAAAAATAATTTCAGTTCGGTTGTTATATAATTTTCAAGGGAAAATATTAAGAAAATAAGATTTCACACTTTGATTAAACGATATATTTTCTGAGGGAATTTTAAAAAATGAGCTAATGGTAAAATTAAGATTTTTTTATGGTTATTCATTTAGCAAAAATTGAATAGACTAGTAAGCTAAAATTTTTACTAGCGCCATTGCGGTAAAAATTAGCATCCTAAAGTAATAAAAATTATCAGTGCCGTAACAAAAAGGGTCAAAAATAAAATAAAAAAATATATTATAATTTTATAATTTAAAAATTACTAAAGGACCACAAACAAACCTTATGGGTTCTGGCCCCCTATAAAATTTTATAAAATTTTAATATGTTATAGAACTTAACCTTCGAACGAATGACTTTTTTAAAACTTTTAAGTTGTAAACAACGTTGCGAACCTTTGCTTCATAATATTTGAGCAGTGGTATCCTAAGTTTATATTTTATTTAAAAAGTTGCATTTTTTACTTACGCTACTGCTTAAACAGTAAAGATAGATTTAGGGCTTTTTCACTTATACAGGTTACAATACTTAGGTAAAAATCTAGAAATTATTTATTAATACTTTTTTTTAATACACAAAAAAGTTTTGTAAGGAAATAGACAAAAAAAATTGAAAAAATCAATTTATTTTTTTAGAAACAGTTAAAATCGCTAAAATTAAAATATGTTATAGCTCTTACCTTACTGATCAAAAGTCTCCATAGACACGAAACTCTAAGTGCAATAGTTTTTTTGCTAGAGCTCATTGATATTGAAAATTCGTATTGTTTTTTTGATATATAACTTCTGAACAAGAAATAATATTGAGATGGTTACTGAAACATAAATTCTTAAATAACCTAAATTTTATTTAGCAATTTTTTGTTATATATTAGCTGCAAAATTGATACGACACTGCTCAGATCACGTGCTAGTTACTTAAAAAAATGTTCTTTAGTTTAATTTAATTACTGAAGTTAAAAAAAATATTTCAGTTTCATTTTCTGAGTACGCTACTGATATATTTTTTATCGAATGGGATGGTCTTACACAGCAACTGATCCGCATTGAGTTTTGTCATCTGTAGGCCTATCCAGAAGCTTGCATAAGAACATAAAACATAAGAATGCGGTGCCGAGATTGGCTTAAAAGATACATGGCGGCACATCACGTTTTTATGCTAGTTTTACATGAATATTAAAGTAATAATATATTTCTTAAAAAGTAAAACATTACACCGGCCCACAAAAAAAGTATATTGTCTTATAGATTTTGGGGTGCGGAATTCAAATCTGATTTCAAATCAAACTATTGCTGGTTTTTTAACTAGACTCAAAAAATGAGCGAGAATACTCAAAAATCTCATATTTGAAATAATTTCTAGCACATTTGTTAAAGAATGTGACTTGTTTCCGACTGTTTTCATTAATTTTGAGTCGCAGAATAAGAATCAAATATCCTTATAGCACCATTCTTTTTTCTGGGTTCGGAAAATGATGGAAATTACTCAAAATTCACATTTTTTTTTTTATTTAAATTATTTCAAATATTCAAATAAGTACATGTGTAGAAGCAGATATCAAGCTACTCTTATGTATTTTGAGCTGCTGAGATTGAATCTGACGTCAAATAACTTTTCTTCTAGACTTAAAAAATTAGTAAAAACACACAAATATTACATATATATTTTCAAATCCGCCTTATTTCGAAACAAAAGTTAATGTCCCAGGGTTAAGACCCTTCTATTCTTATGTATTTTGAGGATCTGAATTCAAATATAATGTTAAATTAAAAGTCTACCTGCTGGTTTTTTAACTAGACTCAAGAAATGAGTGAGAATACTCAAAAATCTCATATTTGAAACAATTTCTCGCACATTTATTAAAGAATATTTTTTCTGACTGCTTTTATAAATTTTAAGTCACTGAATAAGAATCCAATATCCATATAGCACCGTAATAAACTCATTTTTTTCTGGGTTCGAAAATGAGTGAAATCACTCAAAATTCACCATTTTTTTAAAGAAATTTTTATTTTTTCAAATAAGTTTATGTGCAGAAATAGATATCAAGCTTCTCCTATATATTTTAAGCTGCTGAGATCAAATCCGACGTCAAACAACACCTTAACCAGACTCATAAAAGGAGTGAAAACACACAAAAATATTACATACATATTTTGAAATCCGCTTTATTTCAAAACAAAAGGTCCTTGTGTTAAGACCCATCTATTCTTATGTATTTTAAGGCGCTAAATTCAAATCTAATATCAAATTAAAAATCTACAAGCTAGTTTTTCAACTAGTCTCAAAAAATGGGTGAAAACACAAAAATCATACATATACATTTTAAAATCCGCTTTATTAGAAGAGGTCCTGGTGTTAAGACCCATCATGTCAAATAGACTTATACGCATCCGAAGTATATGTAACACCGACGCTTACTGCTCCAAAACGGAGCCCAATACGTCTAACCCGGAGTCCAATACGTATCCCCATTGAAATTTTGCCAGCATGTTTAGGATGTCAATAAGCATGCTCTGGCGAAATTTCGGGGGGAGGCCAAAACTACGATATACATACATTTTATACAGACTAGTTCACGAAAATTCCACCGAAAAGCGCCACGATCGCCATACTTATACATTTATATGTGAATAGTACGTATAGGCCTCCTACAGAGATGTATATAATTCTAGATGTTAGAAGCGCGTACTTGTCTTCAGAGTATTGACAACACTGTAAATATTCGTATTTAAGGCGGAAAGACTTAGTGAAAACTATCGAAAGATTAATCGTTTGACTGGTAAAAATAATAAGAACGATTTTACTAAAAATTTTGACTACAAATATTTTATTGGCAAAAATCTAGGATTTGATTCCTAGTAAAATATTGTGTTGTTTTTATTATTATACTATTCCCAACGCCTGCGCTTGAACAGTATTATACGGTAGTTTCGAATTTTCAAAATAAATCAAAAATCGTCTTGGACAAAAAATTAATGTGGGGGAGAAAGGGGTAATAAGAAACACTTGGGGTTTTAAGAAACAGAGCATGTTAGAATTAGGACTTAACATAAAGGCAGAAACTTATTTTTTTTCTATTATGTGTTGATATTTAGTATTAAGTTTCTTGTATAAAATTTAAATAATACTAATACGTTTAGTGGTAAAAAAATATTATATTTTAAATTTTGTTTCTCATTACCCCTTATGGGGTTATAAGAAACAAAAATATTATATCCCATAAAGCACGTCTTGGTTTACTTAAAATTTAAACAACAATTAATAAAGATTAAAAATGTTATTAATAAACAAAATTTTATTTTGAAGAGGTAAACAGTCAAAGTAAAAAACGCATTTAAAAAAATTAATAAAAAATAAAACAATATGAAAAACAGTAATAATAATTGGTAAATTTTATCTTTTTCAACAATTGAATCGGTGAGAGCAAGAGTGGAAAAATTACACTTTTTGGACTAAAATTGTTATATTATTCACAGTCTACGAGGCGAAGACCCCTATTGTTTTTAAAAGTAATCCCCCCAAAAACAAAAAATTTATGAGTGGTTAAACTTAAAAAATCTAAAAAAGCTGAAAAAAAATTACTAGGAAAAATTACTTTTATTGTAAGGAAGTCCAAACCAAAAAAAAAAGAAAAAAATTGAATTTTTTTTCAAGTTTTTTTTGAAAACCTTTTTTGATTTTTTTTTCAATCACTTTTCGTTTTTACAAAAAGATCTTTTTAAAATAAAATGATTTTTTTTTTGAAAATTATTTTTTTTTAAGTATTTGGGAAATGCAATATACCATTTACTGTGAATAATATATAATGGAATGCGTAGCATTTAATTTTATGTACCTACCTAAATTATGTTAGGTCGTGCAAAAAATTGTTTATATACCTCAGGGCTAAACGTGGCTGTTTCAGTCCCTTGTATAACTGTTTCCTCGCCTGATACGCTGGCTCGGGAAACACTCATACAGCGGGCCTAAAATAGCAGGTTTAGTAACTTAGTAGACAAATAACTATTTTTTAGTATTTTTTTAAGATCATTATGCATAAAAAAATGGTCATATTAAATTTTAAATTAAAATATTTGTTTACATGACTAAATATTTATTTGACTCAAATAAAATTTATTTGTCACATACAAATATTTAGTTGTCCATATCCAACCAAATATTTAGTTGACGCAAATAAACTGTTTTTTCAGTGTAAACGTATTTTAAAATGCTAATGTTTCCACCTCTGATTCCACACAATATAATAAAAATTTATTATAATTCTAACATTAAGAGCAAACTGCATAAGCGTAACAAGTGGGGACTGGTGGGGGGGGGGGCTTAATAAATTATATTTTTTTTTCATAGAAACAAGACACTAAGTGGAGGGAGGCCTAAACGTCGATATAACTTCTAACGTTTATACAATTAGAGACCAGTGCGTAGAGTTTTCATGTGGATCCCTATTGATGCAGTCTATCTATACAATGTTGTATAAAAATTAACAAATATATCTTATCCAATACCTACTAAACTTCGTAAACTTGTTTTAATCACTATTTTAAATATAAAAAGTTAAGTTTTTTCTGCTAGTGACTAAAAAATTTATTGCTCACTCATTTGCGTAAAAGAGCACTATTTTAAATATAAAAAGTGGTTTGCTTTTTGAGTTGTTATAGCCCCTGGCCTCCCTTCTCTAGTTCGGCCCTGGACTTTAAGCTTTGCATTAGTAGATCCAATTTTCACGAAAAAACAATATTTTTGTTTGTTTAACCTCATACTATTCTACTTAATTAAGCATCCCCTAAGTCCAGGACTTGTGTGGCCTAGTAGTAGAGGGAACCACCGGCTTATAATGACTTTCGAACCAGTTTCTAAGGAGTGTCCGTTTCACTTATCGCCTTCGCCAAATTTCAATTATTAATTAACTGAAAAAGGCAAATCGGCGCCAGTGAGAATCGAACTCACGATAGTAGACTTGCTATGCATACGCGCTAGCCACTACGCTATGCCTATATATAAAACATTAAAAAATAATCACACCTTAATCCCGGGGATTAAGGGGTGATTATTTTAATGTTAGAAAAGTTTTATTATCAGATTCAGTTTCGTCGACTACAAAAACCCCTATATATGGGAAATCCATGGCAACTGTCATCACAGCCGCAGAAGAAATGACACTTCCTTTTAAATATTTTATTATATTATTACTTTTTAAGAAACAATCTTTAATAATTATAAATAACAAACAATCTTTAATAATTCTGGACTCCGGAGGTAAACAACATGTTACAAAATCGTAATTTTTCAGGAGAGCAAGTTTTCGATTCTTTTTTAACATTAAATGCATGTGCATGGTTTTGTTTTCCATTGTATTATTTCCGTTATTTATGGTAACTGGACATAGTGCCCTGTACCTCTATATAAAGCCAAAAATGCACATCAAGGACACGGGAATAACTCTATTTCACAAAAAATGGACATGGTGTCCTTTACCTCCGGGGTCCAGAATTATTATATTAATTACACCAGCCACACAAAAAAAAACATGTGCCAGAGACTAGACCAACACATTCTTATATTTTTAGGGTAGCTGAAACCGAATCTGACCTCAGAATTGCTCCATCAGGTCACAATTTTTTTCTACACATAAAAACATCTGAATTTAAGGAATTTTTGCACACTTTTCTAAGTGTAGAAAAAAGTTGTGACCTGATGGAGCAAATCTGAGGTCAGATTCGGTTTCAGCGACCTCAAAAATATAAAAATGCGTTGATCTAGTCTCTGGTACATGACATTTTTTTTTGGTTGTACTAAGCCACCAAAAAAAAATTCAAGTGCCAGAGACTAGACCAACGCATTTTTATATTTTCGGGGTCGCTGAAACCGAATCTGACCTCAGTTGCTCCATCAGGTCACAATTTTTTTACTACACTTAAAAACATCTGAATTTAAGAAATTTTTGCACTCTTTTTTTAAGTGTATAAAAAAATTGTGACCTTATGGGGTCCAGAATTATTATATTAATTATACAGCCACATAAAAAAAAATCATGTGCTAGAGACTAGACCAACACATTCTTATATTTTTGGGGTAGCTGAAACCGAATCTGACCTCAGAATTGCTCCATCAGGCCACAATTTTTTTCTACGCATAAAAACATCTGAATTTAAGGAATTTTTGCACACTTTTCTAAATGTAGAAAAAAATGTGACCTGATGGAGCAAACCTGAGGTCAGATTCGGTTTCAGCGACCGCGAAAATATAAAAATGCATTGGT
Source organism: Brachypterus glaber (assembly GCA_958510825.1). Lineage (NCBI taxonomy): Eukaryota > Metazoa > Arthropoda > Insecta > Coleoptera > Kateretidae > Brachypterus > Brachypterus glaber. The sequence continues at coordinate 33,877 of CAUEHQ010000624.1, read as the reverse complement.
CTAGTCTCTGGTACATGATTTTTTTTTGTTTTGTGTGGCTGTGTTAAGTATAATTAATTATAATAATTATTATATATTATTTTAGTTATTATAATAGTAATAAAATATTTAAAAGAAAGTGACATTTTTTCTGAGGCTGTAAGGACAGTTACCATGGATTTACCCCCATACCATATTTGACAAAGATATCAAGAATATTTAAAAATATTCACCACTTAACCTCGCGGGAGTGGTCAAAAAAAATGTTATTATAAAAAAACTTCTATGTAGCTATTTTATATTTTTTGTGAAAAAAAGTATATATATTCCTCACCCCAATGCATTGCAATGTTAACTAAAAACAATCCCGAGTGAGAACTTGTATAATACATAATTGTTTGTCAAACTTCAGGTGTCTAGCTTAAAGTATCCTTAAGTTTCCTGCCATAAGATTTCCTAGACAGATCCACCGACCTTTCTACCGACCGACCGACAAAC
>CAUEHQ010000624.1:0-33200 GCA_958510825.1 Brachypterus glaber | reverse complement strand
GTTTAAAGTTAAACCATCATTGGTGCAAGTGGCCTCCCAGACAGCACAAAGATGACTTAAAGAGATCTTAAAGATGTAGCTCGTCATTCAAGACGTCTTAAGAACGTCGGTTTTCGCCGTATCTTAAAGATGTCTTAACGACGTCATATGTTACAAACGGTAACTTCTTTAAGATATCTTTTTTAAGACGATTTACTGACGCCTTGCACAGGCGACTTTACAACATAATACCCCCTCCCATTTACGATGCTAGGTACGGTTGTATTAATAAAGCGTAATAAGAATTAGAATGAGAGGTAATTTGTTTGTCAAAAAAAGATCTTAAAAAAATGTTTTTTTTTGAATTTTTTTTTTGAACTTATTTTTTTTTTCCAGTTTTTTTTTGAAAATTTCTTTTTTGAATTTTTTTTTAATTTTTTCGTTTTTCGTAAAAAAAAACAAAAAAAAATAATTTTTTTAATAGTTGATTGTGGTTAGTTTATTTTTAGCGATTAGTATCGAAGTTAAGACGTCTTGTACTTAAAAGACATCTTATAGATATCATAATCAGATATCTTAAGATATTTAAAATTTTAAACATCCCTAAAAAGAAGTCCAAAAGATATCCTTTTTATGTCTTTAGGCGTCCAGACATAATTAAGATTTAAAAAATATATCTTTAAGATATCATGTGCTGCCTGGGTCTTAGGCAAGTCAGAGTTGTATAGTTGTATACTTCAACTAAGAGTTGCTGGGATTGTCTCGACTAAACTGAGTTCAAGTTAAAAATGCTGTGTTCTGATTGGTTGACTATCAATTATCATCAATCGTTGGTTCAAGTGGCCCTTAGGGAATACTTTGGTCTACATTTAAGTTCGCTAGCACTCTTGGCAACAGTGTATTGCGTACAATTCGTGTTTTTGTTTACGTTTTTCTGTCGTAGTAAACATTGGAAAAAACGGTTAAAAAAACGCGTCCTTCAATCGGTTTGGACTTTTGCGTTCTGTGATAGTCTGTTAGCGTGAGTAGGTCACTTTGTGCAATTTGTAAAGTAAGGAATATGATTTATTTATGGCACATAAGTACATGTATTTATGGTAAGTAAAATATATATTGTACTTTCATTAGGCTTATTTTTAGATGTTTTACTACGTACAATATATAGACGACGAATCCTACCAAACTTTGGAAAGCAAACATTTTAAGAATCAACCTCCAGCCACCCCTCAGGAAGTTAATCTAAATAAAAAATTTCTAGTCTTATGGCCAAAGGAGAATTCGTATGTGTGTTATTATGCCATAATTCTATACAGTGTTCACTCATGATACTACAGTAAATAAATGAGTTTTTTGCATGGCTGGGACTTAAATGTTATTTTATTCTTTGTTTTGTGGGATTAAACCTACTGTTTTACTCCTGCATCTGTATCATGTTATGCACGATAGCTTTACATTTTCAACTTAATATTTGTATGTTAATAAATTTAAAATAGCCTGTGCTGTGTTTTTCAGTGCCCATCTTGGGGTCAGTTTCGATAGGCTGCAGCATTATTTCATCAAAATTCATATTTTTGTCCAATACCCAAACATAATAAGATAATTACTACCTTGATTTTAAATTGAACACCCTGTACTTTTTTTTCAAAACATATAGGGGAACAGGGGGCACAGTGAGTCATTGGGCACAATGAATCGTTGACTATAACTCTACCAATATTAGTTTTAGAAACGCCGCTTTCTAATGGCGCGCTAAGAAGACTTTTCTCTAGATAAAGGGTCAGTTGCCGGCAAACCTGCGTGGCGCGTGTTGAAGCGAAGAGGTGGCTGCATAAAATAAATAATGAAAGTATTTTTTTTGTTAATCTGTTAATTAGGTATATTTGTACTACTTTTACGTAAATTCCAGTGTAATTTGACATTTTTATATTCTTTATTAACTCTTAAATAAGTGTGTTCACACAAATTTATCAGATATTTGTTATGTTTTTTTTATGTCCACTTTGAACTGGTCTGGTTACTGAGGGGACACAGTGAGTCTAAGACCGATTGGACACAGTGGCTCATGATCCACTGTGCCTCAACTATGGTTAAATGCTCCTGTATATTTATAATTAAAATTATTGTAGGAATTTTGCTTTCCCATTTTTAAAATTTTCAAAATTTAGGAAAACCCTGTATTCGTGAAAAAAAATTTAAATTGTTTTTTGCGTATTTTTGCGTTTTATGACGTTTTATGTCGATATAAATCAATTTCAAGCAAAAAAAAATTGTTGGTCGATTGGTCAGTCTGTCCGGGAAATCTTGTGGTCACGATAACTTAAGAACGATTTAAGCGAGACTTTGGCATACAGGTATGTTACCAAAAGTTCTCGCTCGGGATTGTTCACCAAAAACAATCCCGAGCGAGAACATTATTTACAAAAATTTGAAAATTTCATTATAGGGGTTTTTATTATTGCTGAAATCGAATCTATATAAAAAAATTCTAAATCCGCCCCCGCAGGGGTGAGGGGGTAAATATTTTAAAATATTTTTCATATTTTCGTGAAAATTTGAATATGGGGGTTTTTAAGGTTATTTAAATTATTTTTTTCCAAATCCATCCCCTTAGGGGTGGTGATGATTTTTTTGAAACTTGGTTTATACAATATACAATCAATGTATACATTTAACATTGTTTTTTTAGGGTTCTTGATTTACGTTAGTTTTTTTTGAGTTTGTTTTTTTCTCTTACTTAAGAGTTTCATTTTCAAGTTTTGATTTACCTACGTTAATTAGTTTTAAGTTTTGTTTTTTGTTACCAAAGAGTTTTATTTAAGTTTATTTAACTATGTAGGTATCTAAAATAAACATTTTTGTTAATTAATAAATTGACTTAATTTATTTAAATATCACGATTAACTGTACCCCATACTGACTCACTGTACCCCTTGCAGTGATTCACTGTACCCCGTACTGGGGGCTCAGTGAATCAAATGACATACTGTCAAAAAAGTACTTGTAAAAAATCATGGTCTATTAATTTTTAATTTAAACCTGCAAATTATGTTAGCTTAAAGATCAAAGAAACGTAGTATGAAAAAAAATCTGAGTTATTGTCAAAACTTTTAAAAATATGATCTCTGAAAAAGTAAGGGACTCACTGTGCCCCCTGTTCCCCTAATTCCTGAATTCGCACATACTGAAGAATTCCCTTAAAACCAAGAACTCTTTGGAAAAAGTTCATTTTTTTTCTAGCTTTTGTTAACCACATGTGTCAATTTTTAGCATTTTTATCCCATCCCATCTTTTAAAAAAATAAAACCCCTTCACATGATTTTCTATTCAAAAAAGCAGCGGGCGTGACTTTTAAGGGGTGGGACCCAAACAATTCCGTAGGTGCTGGGCACCCTAATAAGCATCCATTATCTAAATTTTAAATCAATGTATTTTATAATAACAATTTTGAACAAGAATTAAGTATTATTTTTTCAGATACTTCGGAAAATTTGAAAGAATTAATCGAAAATTCAAGACCAAAAAACAAACCGATACAATATTTGGAGTCGGAAACAGATGATCCTTCAAATATTTCCTGTCCCATAAATGTAAGTAAAAAATTTTAGTCCTTTAAACTTTAGTTTCCTTTATTTCTAAATGCAACCTATGGCAGTGAGAAGTTCCCGCCTCTAATCCCGCATTACAAACAAAGGAATATTTTGTGTTTATCGGAAAAGGGGTCTTATGTGAACGTTTGTGTCACTATTAGTTTTGTTTGTGCCATCTTGGTTCTTGAGATATGAAAATTTCCCCTAAATTTTCCATATTCCCAAATTTGTATTTTATAATAATAATAATAATAATAAATAATAATAATAATAATAATAATTATAATAATAATAATAATTTATTCACCAATACATACAGTATATTTTAGATTTTAAGCTTTCACGGCCATTAAGATATAAAGAACTTTCACTTTCGGGTTTAGACCGTGTTAATGGATTTTCACTTTCCATTAAAAAAAAGTCCAAAATCCATTAACACGGTCTAAACCCGAAAGTGAAAGTTCTTTACATACAGTATATATGGTATGTCAAAATACGAAATATAAAAAATTACAAATTATGTAATAAAAAGTACACAATATATACTTAATAAATTTGAAATAAAAATATAATTATAAATGAAATAAAAATGTAAACACGCATTTAAATAAACAAACAATCTTAAAACTAACATTTAAAATAAGTTCAGTTACTAGGCGGTGATAAATAATCCTGAATTTTATAAACAACTTTATCAATCAGATAGTTTTTTACAGAATTTTTAAATTGTAGCTATTTATATTTCTGATGTATTTTGGCAGTTTGTTATAAAAAGTTATACAAGAGTATCTCGGAGATTTCTCGTAAAAAGATTTTCTATGCCGCGGGGTCTGAAGATAATGATTTTGAGTGGCACCCGAATTTACATTTGAATTGTTTACAAAAAGATTAAAAAAAATTTTCACAAATAAAATACACTTAAAAATAAATAATGAATGAATAGTTAACAAACGCTTTTCTTTAAATATCTGTTTGCAGGAATCTCTAAAAGGCATGTTAAAAATCATTCTAATAACCCTTTTTTGAGCCACAAATACCCTGTCAATTTCTCTGCCATAGCCCCAGCTGATTATGTTAAATGACATATGTGAATAAAAGAGTAAGTAGTACATGTTTAATAAACCGGTTTCATTGAGATCAGATTCCATCTTTGATATACCAAAATATGCGCTGTTTAACTTTTTTTGAAAAGAAAAATACTTGGCACTGGACTTTTATGCTGAAAAAAAAAATCCTGAGGTCAATGGGTTAAGCCCCAGGGAGGTATAAATATGAGAAAATGTGGTATCTTTATCTAGTTTTTACCTTTTCTGACCCAGTCACAGAAGGCAAAATCCTTTTTTTAATTTTTCCGTTTTTTGAGAAAATGCAAACCTCAATAAAAACGTATTTTTTTCAATTTTTTTTGGACTTTTTCTAGGTTGAAAAAAAATTGTAATTGTTTTACTGTTTTAGTTGTTTAATTTTGCACATCCCTGGATAAAATTACCAACTTAAAATTACATATCATATTTGCAGTCGAAGAAAAATTATAGTCTACAACACGTATGGAATAGTCATTCCGCGCTCGCGGGTCCGTCATACTCGCCTACCGGCTCGTATGACAAACTTTCCGCTCGCTCGGAATATTGTCTATTTTTAGGCATTTATGAACATTTTTTATTAACAAGAGGAACAAGTGAGAACTGTTTGGGCCTGGAACTCAATAAAATTTCCTGTTAAATTTCTACAAAAATTTCTGAACTTTTTGAACAGAATTAGAAAAGATAAAAAGGTAATATTTCATTTATAATCAACTTTGCCACACTGTTTTGTGGTTTAGTTCAAGGGATTCTATAAGAGAAAACACTTTAGATTTTTTATTTTTTTTTAATTACAAAAAAACATTTAGAAATTTCAAAACAACCCTGTTGAAAACGACGGGTCTGCGCGGGTATAAATGATGCACAAACCGGACTTGAGCGGATGGAATTCACCCGCTCAGGTCCGGTTTGTGCACTATTTATACCCGCCCAGACCTGTCATTTTTAATAGGGAAGTTTTTAATTGATAGTATTAAAATAATCCAACCCAACCTGTAGTAAGCAGGCAGCACAACTAGACTTTTCTTCTTTTAGATAGTCCATATAGAAAACATAGAGGAGGATGAAGATGACTCGGCTCAAAATCTATCCGAGCAGTAACAAATTGGATCAAGGCAACCCCCAATTATTGGCACTTTAAGAAATTTTCCACATATATTTCATTATAACTTATTAAATAGGGTAAAACCCCCAATTATTGGCACTTTATTTCATTATAACTTATTAAATATTTTATGTTATCAAGAATAAAATATTTTACATCATATAGTAGTAATTCTAATTTATATATTATATAAAATTTAAACTGATCTTAATAATACATATAGAAAATGAATATAAACAAAAATAATTTATTAAATGTTAAGAAATAAGGGCCAATTACCATACAGAGTGGTATTGAGTTTACGCGCTGTGACATCAGAGTCGCATTCTCAGATTTACACGAGTATAGTTACCGTTATTATTGACATTATTATTTATATTACTATTATTAAGGTAATATTTAGATTATATGCTTTGCTAAGGAAAAATCCAGTATATCTTTTTTTATGTTTTGACCTTGTTTTCCTTTTCTAATAAGCTTTAAATCAATACATGTATGTAAGGGTTAGAACATCTGATATCCTTTTTAATCAAACCAATTCGTGATTGAGCCAAATATCAGCTATGCGTAAAGGGTTTAACCCTTATTCTATTAACTTAAAGCTTATCAGAAAAGGAGAACGTCAAAATATAAAAAAATAATAGTATCCTAGGTTCTTTACAAGCAAAGTAATAATTTTAATTTTCCTAAATTTCATAATCCTATGAAAGCTTACGAGTATGCAATTTATTAATTTTGTAAATTAAAATAGTTTTTTAAAAAGTTACTTTTTATTATTTATATTTTAATAATTAAAAATTCCAGTTAAGTCCTCGGCTTGAGGTCCTAGTTTTAGGGCATTAAGTCCCTTATTGTTTTTAAACGTTTTAACATATTATGTTAAAAGGACGTTTTTATTTACTGTTAAATGTTTTAGATCATTTATATAATAGGTTACAACTTTTACTAGCCAAAATTCGAGAAAACTGTAAATTTTAAAATTAGGGCCAAAATTCAACGAAAAGTTTTCACATATTTTTTTTACTGCACCATGTTTTGAAATTTTTTCAACTATTTTCATACTGATCTTTGTATTTTTCGGGTATAATTGCAAAACATCTTATATTCCTCGCACCTTAAATCTCAAAATTGTCATCTTGCGTTTTTTACAAAAAATGCTTATTTTACAAAAATATTAATTGGCTACAAGGCCAAACGTCAAACAAAATTAGGAATTTAGCATTGTTTACGTAGCAACCCGTTGTTAGGATTAAGTTTGATCAGAGGTACTGACTTGATTTTTACAATACAATAAATTTTAGGTTTTAATTTTACTTTTATAAATCTTATTGATGTTTATGTGGATCGTGCGAAAAACGTAATAAGCATTATGGCCATTAAGTGCCTTACCGGATTTAAAACAGACTTGTGCGAATTTGGCTTGTGCGGTGTTATGCAGACTTGGGCAGACATAACTCGACAAGAACGTATTTTTTCGACCTAGGCCGGCATAGATTTGCTGGTCTGGGCGGATTTGGGCTGACTTGTGACGCGGGCGCAAACAGCGGACTTAAAACGTATTAAAACAGACTTGTGCGGATTTGGCTTGTACGGTGTTGTGTCGACTTGGGCCGGTATAACTATTTGCAGGCAAATAACGTATTTATATAGACTTGGGCCGGTATAGATTTGAAGGTCTGGGCGGATTTGTGCGGGCTTGGGCAGACATAACCCGACAAGAACGTATTTCTGCGGACTTGGGCCGGCATAGATTTGCAGGTCTGGGCGGATTTGTGCGGGCTTGGGCAGACATAACCCGACAAGAACGTATTTCTGCGGACTTGGGCCGGCATAGATTTGCAGGTCTGGGCGGATTTGTGCGGACTTGTGACGCGGGTGCAAAGACCGGACTTGAAACGTATCAAAACAGACTTGTACGGATTTAGCTTTTGCGGTGTTATGCGGACTTGGGCAGACATAACCCGACAAGAACGTATTTCTGCGGGCTTCGGCCGGCATAGATTTGCAGGTCTAGGCGGATTTGTGCGGACTTGTGACGCGGGTGCAAAGACCGGACTTGAAACGTATCAAAACAGACTTGTGCGGATTTAGCTTTTGCGGTGTTATGCGGACTTGGGCAGACATAACCCGACAAGAACGTATTTCTGCGGACTTGGGCCGGCATAGATTTGCAGGTCTGAGCGGATTTGTTCGGACTTGTGACGCGGGTGCAAAGACCGGACTTGAAACGTATCAAAACAGACTTGTGCGGATTTAGCTTGTGCGGTGTTGTGCCGACTTGGGCCGGTATAACTATTTGCAGGTAAATAACATATTTATGCAGACTTGGGCTGGTATAGATTTGCAGGTCTACGCGGATTTGTGCGGGCTTGTGACGCGGGTGCATAGACCGGACTTAAAACGTATCAAAACAGACTTGTGCGGATTTAGCTTTTGCAGTGTTATGCGGACTTGGGCAGACATAACCCGACAAGAACGTATTTCTGCGGACTTGGGCCGGCATAGATTTGCAGGTCTGGGCGGATTTGGGCAGACTTGTGACGCGGGTGCAAAGACCGGACTTAAAACATATTAAAACACCCTTGTGCGGGTATATGCGTTTTAAGTCCGCGCAAATCCGGTTTTGCCGTAAATATTCATACCCGCACAGACCCGTCATTTTCAGGAGGGTTGTCTTAGCCATTCACACAAATTTAAGTTTTGCAATTTTACTCATTTATGCAAAATATGTAAAAAGCGACATCATTCCACTTTACATTTTAACAAACCAAATAACAAGGCAGTTAAAGTAAATTTATTACATTCTGGTGAAAATAACGTAACCCCTCCCTTATCGGTCCAAACGGCCGGTACATCGGTACATGCTAGTGGCGCAATAGCAAAACTAAATCATAGAGTATTTAATGACAAGGATTTATCTCTAAAAACAAAAGTGGCTGTATATAAATCAGTTGTTGTGCCCAGTCTTTTATATGGATGTGAAACCTGGGTACCATATAGAAAACATATAAACAAACTTGAGCAATTCCAACAAAGGTTTCTTAGAAATAAAATACGCTGACTATATAACCAATGAATCTATACTGCAACTGTCAGCCTATAGAAGACCTTATTAGTTCGAGCGCGTTAAGGTGGGTAGGGCATCTGTTAAGAATGAAAGACAATCGCATTCCAAAACTAGTCTTCTATGGAGAAATTGTCGGGAAAAGGAAACCAGGAGGACAACGAAAACGATACAAAGACAACCTTAATATAACACTTTCACTTTGTAATGCTCCTACCAACTGGGAAGCACTTGCCCTAGACAAGGTAGGATGGCGAAGTCTATGCGCAACATCACGGATGAGTTCAATATTGAGAAAAAACCGAAATAGACAACGGGAACAGAATCAAAGGGCAAATAATCCCCAAAATTGGACCTGCGATATCTGTGGTAAAAACTGTTCCTCACGGATTGATCTATATTCTCACAGTAGGGCTCATCGCTGAAGATAAATTTGAATTGAAATAAAAAAAAAGGAATCCTCGGACACGAGGTCCGGCTACGACGACTACGACATCGGGACAAAACTGCGAAGCAAAATAATGACTCTAGCGTCGAGTCTAATGATCCTAACATTTTTACATCCATAACGACAGTACCAGCGCCAATTTTATTGGCTACTGCTATGGTACACGTAAAGGATGGTAGTGGGCACTATCAATTAATACGTGCTTTAACTGATAATGGCTCTACTTGTTCATTTATAACAGAAAGATGTTTGAATCGGCTAGGATTATACCGTTCGTCTTTTCATAGGACCATAACGGGCATTAATCCTAATTCTCCGGTAATATCCAAGGGCATTACTCAATGCGTAATAAAGCCCACTCAAGCTAAGAATCCTATTCTTAATATTGATGCAGTTGTGCTGCCGAATCTTCCTGAACGGTTGTCGGCATGCGCACTCGATACTACTCAATGGCATCACATACGCCAGCTAAATTTATCAGATCCCGAATTTAATAAAGTAAAAGCCGCGGAGCTTTTACTGGGGGCGGAGGTGTTTGCTCAGATTTTGCTCAGCAAAAAAGTAGCAGGAGATCTGAGTCAACCAGTAGCCATTGAGACAGTTTTCGGATATATACTAATGGGGAAAATATCCTATCCCTCCCCGACAAATTTTGCACTTGTCACATCCATGGAAACCTTAAAATTAATTAAAAATTACTGAAATGCATATTTTTGTTATTTTTTTTTTATTTTTAATAGAATGTCAAAAATTCCAAAATTCTTGTCTTTTTTTATAATTTTATAATTTCTTGAAGTTATAATCAAAGTAGGCCGAATAAAAGTCATTATTTTTGATAATAAATAATTATATATAGCTTTTGTTAAAAAAAGTGCTACCCCTTACCCCCCGGGAAGGTGAAGTTAAAATTACATTGGTATAAAATAAATAATTAAGTTTCCTTAAACGTTGCAGGCTTTTAAAACTAGTTTCAAGCTTGATATTTTAAAGAAAAACAGCTTCTATTTATTTCTAATGTTTTTGTTTATATAACATAGGATTAATTGGGCCCTGTTATGCAAAAAGCAACCAACCCACAAAATTAAAAAAACGAGATAATGACGTATACTGATCTAGAAATATCCATACAATATTCCTACATCCAACCCACAATATGTGAAATATAGTGGATTGGTTGCTTTTTGCATAACAGGGACCAGTTATGAGGGTCGCAAACTCTTAACAATGATCCTTTTTCGATGTTTTTTATAAATTTCATTAAGGATTTATGTCTGTACATAAATAAATATTATTTTTACATAAAAACATGGTAATTAAAATTTTCAGTTAGTTTTTTCTTTATTTTTAATTTTTTTTCTATAGAATCGTTTTTCTTTAAATTATCAATCGTTTTTTTTTAAAAGACCTCACCAAAATAATTTTAACGTGTCGCTCTCGGGGGCAGGGGTAAGTAATTTTGTTTACAAAAAATATACAGGGTGTATGAGAATTCACGTTAAAAAAATTACATATCCACTTATACAGCAATAAAAAAATGAGCAAAATGCGGGTGAGGGTGTATGTTTGAAATTTTTAGATAAGAACATTCTGTTTCCACCAATCCCAGAAGCTGTCACAATTACCTATTAAAGTGGGTAAATCGCCCAATTGGTTTCTATGGAAAAGTAAGTAGCTAAAGATATGCATTTTGAAAGTTTGATGACAATGTCAACTTGAAATTTTTCATCTGAAAATTTTTCAAAAATAATTTTTAAGATGTAGTGTTATATTATGGATTTTTTAGGACCTAAAATTTAAAGTAGAATTATTACAAAGTAAAACACAAATTTGCAAAATTATTACAATAAAATTAACATGAGGTTTAATACACCCTGTATATTTTTTGCTAAAAAAATTACTTACCCCTACTCCCCGGGAGCATGACGTTAAAATTATTTTGGCATAAAATAAATAATTAAGTTTTCTTAAACGTTGAAGGCTTTTAAAACTTAATACTTTAAAGAACAACAATTAACTCTTACAGCTTCCATACAAAAAAAAAATAAAAAAAAAGAAAAAAAACTGAAAATTTTAATTACCATGTTTTTATGTTAACATTTTTACAAAATAATGTTTATTTATGTACATAAATCCTTAACAAATGTAATATATAAAAAGCATCGAAAAATTATCATTGTTATGAGTTTGCGAACCTCATAACTGGGCCCTGTTTTGCAAAAAGCAACAAACCCACAATATTTCACATATTGTGGATTTGATGTAGGAATATAGTATAGACATTTCTGGATCAGTATACGTCATTATCTCGTTTTTTTTTTTTTTTTTAATTTGTGGGTTGGTTCCTTTTTGCATAACAGGGCCCAATTAATCCTATGTTATATAAACAAAAACATTAGAAAAAAATAGAAGCTGTTTTTCTTTAAAATATCAAGCTTGAAACTAGTTTTAAAAGCCTGCAACTTTTAAGGAAACTTAATTATTTATTTTATAGCATAATAATATTAACGTCACGGGGGGTAAGGGTTAGTAATTTTTTAACAAAAACTATATATAATTTTTTTACTATAAAAAAAAAAAAGAAATAATGATTTTATCCGGCCTACTTTGATTATAACTTCAAGAAATTGGAAAAAAAGACAAGAATTTTGGAATTTTTGACATTCTATTGAAAATAAAAAAAAATAACAAAAATGTGCATTTCAGTAATTTAGTATATTGAAAGTAGACATAGTTAAAAATATATCCTAAAATTTTAAAAAATATTAAGGGTGGGTTTTATAAGATATGTTTAAAGCTTTTAGCTAATATCTAAAAAAAATTGAGTTCTGTCAAGAAATTGACGACGTTTCTAATGTTAAAACCCGTTTTTGGATATCTCTAATAGTTTTAAAGTTATTATACGGCAAAATCAATTTTTATAATAATCTTCGATTTTAAGAAAAAATTTAAAAAAATCATATCTCAAAAAATATGCGTCTTTCGAAAAAATCCAATTGGGGATCTATTTCTGATATAAGTTATCCATAAAACCTAATTCACCAGAATCCGTGACCATAGTGCAGTAACCGTTGCCTGAATCCACGTGGAATAGGCCATTATGTAAAAATAGGAATGTAGTCCCTATTAGTGTTAAAATTGTAAATAAAGTACCAATTTTTATATTTGATAAGTTAGGTTGTATTTGAAGCTGAAGTAGAAGAAGTAAAAAAAAAGTACAAGAAGTAGAAATAAAATTAGTAAACAAGGAAGATGAAAATATAATTTTAGATCAATTAGGTAATCCATCAAACGAACAAGAATCGAAGCTACGAAAGTTAATTTTAAAGTATTTTGATGTATTTGAAGCACCCGATGAAAGATTATCATGTACCAATCTAGTAAAGCATCGTATCATTAATGAAAATGTACACCCGATGGCTAAAAGGCCATATAGAGTGCCTTTCCAAAGAAAATATATTTTGGAAAAAAAAGTCAATGAGTTATTAGAAAATGGTTCTGTCAGGGAAAGTAATAGTCCTTGGAGTTTTCCGGTCATTTTAGTTGAGAAAAAACGAGATCCAGGTGAAGACCCCGAATTTAGATTATCGAGAATTAAACGTAATAACAGAAACTGATTACACAGGCCAACAAGGATTTTGTGATGGAATGTTTTTTTTTTACTTTCTAACTTAGTTAGGACCCACTTAATGCCAAACAAGCATTTTTTAGTTTCCATCAGGTATAATTTTTTTCAATAAGCCATTCTTTAAAAGTGTATAATTTTTAAGTTATTGACATTGGTTTATTAACATAATCAAAAGAAGCCATTTGACATATTTTCAGAAAGATTGAATCAAAAATAAAATTTTGTACCACCCTAATGGCAGGGAATTATTTTCTTGAAATGTTCTTAATTTTATTCGAAATCAGCGATTTCAAAAATAGTCTAGTAAAAATTTAGAATTTTGTATCAGTTTTTTCTGGCCCACTGTGAGGCTATTTAAAACCCTTAATGATGTACAAAAACTGAAGTTATATTCGAAATCAACATAACTAAATTACCCAAAATCAGCTGTCAGATACAAATCTACTTATAAAAGTTGAAAATTTGTTGTCCTGTGTTATTTTCCATTACCAAATTTACAAGAAACAATAGATCAGCTGTCAGGATTTTATTCTCCACAATGGATTTAGTGCAAGGATATTATCAAACAGATCTTGGCGAACGCGACATAGTAAAGTAGATTTTCCACACCTTCCAGACATTTGGAGTTCAATAGAATGCCCATGGGGCTTAAAAACTTTAAAAAGTTCGTATCAAAGACTTTTTTATGAATCATTTTTTTTTATGGTATGAACGGATTGGAATATTTCATATTTATCGACTTAATTGTGTTTTTGATGGATAATGTTGAAGAACATCTTATTAGGTTAGAAAAAGTATTTAAAATTATCCAAGACCCCAAACAGTAAAAGAAGTACGAGCAGTTTTAGGATTTTGTGGTTTTTATAGAAAATAAGTTCCAAAGTTTTCACAAATTGTTCATTACAGGCAGAAGATTTTTTACCCGAGAACACTCACACCTCCGTCGTTTTGCCGCCAGAGTCATATTTTCCCCCTTCTTTCTATATTTCATCTGCAAATCCAAATCCAAACGTTTTCCCTGTTTTTTTTTTCTGAAAATGTTGTCTGACTTGTCACATCTATTTTTATAATAGCAGCTGATCAATAATTATATCTTACAAATTGTTCAAAACGACCGAGTGCGAGCAATTTTTAGGAGCGAGAGTTCTGGGTTAATATTAAAACAGGCACTTATATCGCCACCGATATTAAAATATCCTAATTTTAGTGCTTTTCAAGTCAGAAAAAAAAGGTCAAAATTACAACTTACTAAGGAAAAACATTATACATGTGAAGTATTTATTAGGCAATAAGAAATACAATTTTCATAGTAGGCGCAAACTTTACCCACTTTTGCGCACTGTGGTGCGCAAATGGCTAGATATAAGTTAAAATTTTCAAAAAATTTATTCGAATATCAAAATTGAACAAAACTTTTTAACATAGGGTTTTCGGGGTCAAAAAATCTGAATCTGATGTCAAACATTGAAAATTTAAAATGGCGAATCCAATATGGCGACCGAACCTTTTAAACAAAAAAAATTGTATTTATGGGGTTTTGTGGTCGGTATATCCAAATTTGTTGTCAAAAATTTTAATTTAGATATATAAAATTATCATATTACTTTTTAGTGATTATCAGGTCCGGTTTAAGGGCCGTTACCTCTAGGGCCTAGGCGTAAGTTAACTGTATTTTTTTTTGCTATTTTTAAAATTAAACTGAAATTTAGAAATATAAAATAATCTTATATAAGTTTTTTAATCAATATCAGGCCCGGGTCAGGGGTTTCTGCCACTAGGGACTCATAGGGCATAGGCTTAATATCAAATTTACTTATTTATAGCAATTTATTTTAACAAAAATGCTTTAAAACAAGTTAAAAATATACCGCAAAATTTCGGGGCATTAATCGAAAAATAGAATAATAATTTCCCTTCAACTTTCCCTCAAAAAAATGGTCAGTTGCGAGTTAAACTGTACCGTATTTTTCTTATTTTTTTTTTCGTTTTCTTGCCTCTACGTCAAATAATCCTAGCCGTAGCACAATAATACATAGGACATGTTTTGTAGAGAATTAGGTAAGCTTTTATTTGGTTCTCAACTTTTTTTCACAGGGTAAAGTAGTTATCGAGTTATCACAAAAAAATAGAATTTATGTATGTATTTTTCTGACTTTTTTGTATTTTTCTGTGCGAATACCTTAAACAGTCCTAACATTAGCATAAAAATGCATATCATTTATTGTAGGTAATTATATAGGCTTTCATTCAGTGACGTATTTTTTTTTCATTTGTTTTAGTGCTTTTATTTCAATTACAGACGCATCGAATATCGCTTCTTCCAAGATTTTATGTCAAGAGTATAACGGTATTGAACATCCTGTATTTTATGCAAGTACAGCTTTGAAATATGCAGAACAAAGATACTCTGCAATTGAAAGAGTAGCTTTAGCTATATTTACTCAAGTAAAAAAGTTTAAAATTTATTTGACTGGAACTCAAATAGAATAATTTGAGCTTTGGGCTTTTTATATATAATTTTGATTTTTTTTGCATCAATCTAATGTATACTATAAATTTTAAGTAATGTTATTATTATTAAGGAAACGTTAGATATACAGATTACATTATTATTTTCTAGATTTGTTTTTTGCATACTTTACCTATTCCATGTTTGACATACTAAATCTATGTCCTCCATGTTATCTGGAAATACCAATCGGGCCTCTTTTAATAGAGGATCTGCTATTCTTATACATCTTTCATATTCATTTCTTGAGCAGTCTAATTTTACCAGTAACGCTAGGTGGAAAAATATTGATGCCGAAAATAACTTCATATTTGTTGAAATATATCTAAAAATATACTCATATATAACTAAAATTCTAATCAAATCATTTATTCACCAGTTAATATTACATTTTTGGCATGTCAGATATATAAAAACATGAGTAGTCCCTTGCAAAACCGGCTCAATTACCTCCCTATACAGACTGAAATAACAGAATAATAGTATAAGACTTTTGTAAACCTTTAAGTAAAAATGTTTTTTATGCAGACAAAATTAATTACTTTTAACTGCTGCAAAAGTCACTTAGTAACTCAAGAATCCAATTGCAAACAGCGCTCATTTAAAATCAACTTAAACAAATAAATAGCTGTCATTTCAATATTTTAAACTTTAACCAAATATGTAAAAATGTTACTTTGTAAATGTGTGTAATACAGGGTGTTTCAGTTAAAACTTCCAGGGCTGATTACTCCAAAACTATAAGAGATATTTGATATTTATAAAAAGAATGGTATAGATATAATGTTCGAATATATTTTTTCATCAACTAGAGTCCGAAACGTCGCGACGGCTGGAATTTCATAAGTATTTTTTCCGAACCAAAGCTCATTTCTAAGACTTTTTGACTATTTCTACTGGTTTCTGAGGAGAAATTTGACAGCAAAATAACGGCACACGCCACATTGTAGTCATATGCCTGGAGTGACTGGTCAAAAATCTCAAAGTGGAAAGAAACGGACCTAGCAAAAACTTAAAACTTAACTTATATATAAGACTTTACTACTGTTATACTTACTACCAGTTAGGTCAACACTCAGTCAGGTGGTTTTGCCGCGCTTAATTAAGTCGCGTTTCTAAGACGCACAATGGTCTTTTTGCATAAATTTAAAAGTAAACAAAATTTAAAAAAATGTTGAACTAAAAAATAAATGTATAATTATTGTTTGATGAAAAGGCTTTATGCTAGTACTTACAGATTTCAAATATCGATCTTGGGTCATTTTTTTTTAAGGTAAAAACTTTTTAAGTGTCTGCGATATATGTTTTTTAATGTTATATAAAGAAAATAAATCTGGCACTAATTATTATAGGTAATACTAACACATATCCAGGCTTTATAAGAATCGAAAAAATGTTTTGATTTATCTGAGCACTATGGGCCAAATTTTTTTTAGGCTGCTAAAAGTCGTTCTGTGGTCGTATTTTCGTAAATATGATAACTAAGCCTATCAGCCAATATGGCATTTAAATTGGTTAATTTTAATGGATTTCTATATAAATTTGAATCTTAAAGTTTTTGAAGTTGCCCATTTCAATATTAAAAATTCAAAATTTATTTATTTAAAAAAATTATGTGTTTAATTAAAAAAAAAATCTTGTAGTTTTTAGGTTGCTGAAACTAAATCCAGTTATTAAAAAATAAAAAATTATTATGACAGATGCAAAATCCGCCCCTGGCAGTAATAATACACTAAACACATTTTTCAAAATTTTGTGTTTGTGTATCTCTTCGCCCTAAAGTCGGATTTTATTCTAATAAAAAATTGATAAAGTTTGATACAAATTTAAATTAATAAAAAAGTAAAGTAACATTAATCATAACTAATTAATAATTATGGAGACACGAAAATTACGAAACTATAAAATAAATAGGTATATAAAATACTATATTTTTATTGATTAAAACAAAAGTCCTATTTCCCTATATTTATTTATTGCTTTTTCCACCTAGGTTTCAATCTTTTCTAACTAAGATCATCATCAGGGTATACCTAAATTACAAGAGTGGTTTAATATTTTACCTAACCTTACTCTCAAATCAAAAATAATATAAAAAACTAACGTTACAATACTAAATAAATCCAAGTTGCCTCGTCAATTTTGCTAAGAAGCATTATACATTTAACAATTAAAATTATAACATTTAGATTTTTAAAAAACAACACCTGTCTGACAGTACCAACATAATATGTGAAATATTCTAATTTTATGGCGACAAGTTTAAAACAACGGAAAACAGGCCATTGTTTGTGTAATTTGTTTGTTGATTCAGTGTGTGAGTGTCATTATTTTTCATTGACTTTAAAATCTAGCTCTTCCAAACGATTAAGCCTACTTCCAAAGTTTTCTACCTGTAACACCCTAAAATCAATTTCAGGATAAAAATAATGTCCTGACGTTCTAATATGTTTTGAAAAATTGTAGCTATTATCATTTTGGTAATCCATTTTTTTAATGTGCTCATCCACCCTAATTTTAAAAGCGCTTCCCGTTCTACCCACGTACTCTGCGGAGCAATCATGACACTTTAATAAATAGACCCCACATTTATCCCACTTTTCAATTTTGTCCTTATTTTTTACTAAACATTTACCCGTGTTATTAATAGTTTTGAAAGCTGCTTTGATATTTGGATCTACCCCCATTTAATATGTTTTTTATAGTTAAGGACGGTTTTCCTATATAACACAGAGAAATACATTTACCAGATTTACAACCCTTATTTAAGTTTGTTGCTATCCTACAATTCATTTTGATTGTTGTCTAGCAACAAGTTTATCTACCACTGTAGTTTCATAACCATTGCATTTGGCTATCTGTTTGATAATAGCTTTTTCTTTTTCAAAGTTCTCTTTGTTTAAAGGTAATGTACATAAGAATTTAAACCCGCTAATTTATGATTCCAGGGGTGAAGTAATTCATTTGAAATTTTAACTTTTTGGGAAGGTTTTCTGAAGACCTCCACACAAAAGTTCTTATTAATTTTTGTTAATGTCACATCCAAAAAATTCAAGGCGCCTTCACCATTTTCTAATTCCAGTGTAAACTGAATTTTAATTGTTCTAGAGAACCCTCCCATACAAGAAAAATATCATCCACAAAGCGCTTATATATTTTAATAAATTTTATGAAATCCTTCAACAAATCATTTTTGAAAATATGGACTGTTTCAAAATAAAGTAATCTGCCAGAAAAGGTTTTAAAATCGAACCCATTGCTAAACCATTAGAAAACAATTTACCATTAAATTTTATAATGTTTTGTTCTAAACAAACTGAAAGTAAATCAGAAAATTCCGCATCTGACAAATTACCTTCCAACAGAATATTTTTTATAACATTTTTTAATTCAACTGGATATTAGTAAATCGGCTCTTAACATCTAGCGAAGCCAAGATACAATTATCATCGAGTTCTATATCTTTAATCTGATTTACCAAATCTAGACTATTTTTTACAGTGTATATACCACTAAATTTCAGAGCTTTTTTAAATTTTTATTTAGCCACCTAGCCAAGTTATATGTTACCGCATTATTTGAGCTTACCACTGGCCGTATCGGAATATCTTCCGGTATGTCAGTTTTGTGTACTTTCATTAAGCCATATAACCTAGGTATCTGAATGTTTTTAGGGTAGAGGCTCACTACCAGGTTTTTGTCAAGTAAATAACTACATTGATTCATTGTATCTTTAACTTTGCTATTTAAACTATTTTCATTAAATTTTTCAACTAATTTGAATTGGTTTTCATTCAAAAAGGATTATTATTATTAAAATCTATTCATGTTTGCAAATCGGCTAGGTTCATGTGTGCAAAATACATTCTTCTTTTAATTTATTATTAAATGAAAACGATTAAAAATATGAAAAACTGTATTTTCCAAGTATTATGAGTAATTTATTTTATTATTTGCAACGCTGTTGATAATTTATAAACAAGTAAAGATGTACGTATAAACTTGTACCCAATGTGTATGACAAAGATAGCGAAGATTATTGTAATTTGTAAAATCTCCTATGAAAATAAGCTTTCTGATTGAAATTGAAATTACATCCTATCTAAATCAATGATCCGTTCTTACGTGGAATGAACTATAGTACGACTTTAAACGGATTGTAACAAATAAATATAAAATCCATTGTCATGCGTTATGACTTTCTATAGATTGTTTTGTTATTTTAGCTTAATCAACATTGTTTTATGAGATTTTAAAAGTTAATTCATTCATTTTTAAAAACGTAAAAGGGTGTAGTGATAAAAATAAGCTTTCTGATTGGTTGATATTATATCCTATCTATATCAATCTAAATCCGTTCTTATGTGGAATAAACTATGGTACGACTTTAAACGGATTGAAATAAATATAAAGTTCATTGTCATGCGTTATGACTTTCTATTTGTTATTTTAGCTTAATAAAAGTTGTTTTATGAGATTTTAAAAGTTATTTAATTCATTTTTAAAAACGTAAAGCCGTGTAGTGTTAAATATTTTTTTGTTTTGATTAGTTTTTCATGTGGCAATAATATCACAAAAGGTAAAAAAAATCTTACCTCTATCATTTGGTAGAGAGGGGAGTTCACGATTTTCTTATTTTTTATTATTATGGGGGGGGGGGTCTAAAGTCACTAAAGTATGTTTACGTAACATTTGAACACCCCCTACTAATTAAACTAAGTTTAAAGTATTTCATATTTTTAATTCTAAAGATTAAAAAAATATGAAAAGAAATAGAGAAAAAAAAGAAAATAGTCAGATTCGCTTAGCGATGCATCGCATTATATCAAACGCTGCATGAATGCGGGTGGGGAAACCAGTCAACTCGCTGGCGAAATGCAGGCCTTATATCGCTACCTCAACTTCGCCCTATAGTTATGACACTTCTGTAACGGGTGCAATATGAAGAGTACATGTTAAAAAAGATAAGTCACAAAAAATAATTTTGAGAAATGATTTTAAAATTAAAAAGCCCTCTAATATTTAATAGCTTAGTTTACATAATGGGGACTATATTTTAAATTTAGGTACTTTTTATCTACCTAGATAAAAAGTAACTGAACTTAAAATATAGTCACATGGTGTAAACTAACCCAATAATAAATTAAATATTGAAATGCGTTTTACTTAGAGCACTCATCTTTTTTGTTCTGTATGGTAAACTAGGCAGAAATTAAAGGCTTTTTCCGGTGTATTGGCGTGTCTATCTGTAACCTCAGACTTTCTTCTTACAACAATATTGAAAAAAAAAAAATGATTATTATTTGAAAGCTTTACCTTTTTGTTGGCTCGATATCCATTGGTTCTGGCAACTAGCAGCCTTAATTTACATGGTTCTTGTAAAACAATGTTTTTCATAATATGATATTTTATAAAGAAATATTTTGTATAAATTGAGTTATTTTTATTTTGACGGTAATACGGTTGTCTGCAAATAGCAATTTTGGTAATGAAGGTAGGCTTGTTACATGTTTACATTACATGTTTCTTTAACCTCATACTTTTCTACTTAATTAAGCATCCCCTAAGTCCAGGACTTATTAAACATTGTGTTCATACTTTTCTGTTTATTCTTAATATTGGTCGAATTAATCAATCAATCAAAAATCGTTTATTCGTCCCAAGAAAATACAGAATTTTATAGAGGGACACCTCTGTACATACTTATATATACATATATACATATCACATTTCTAATACATTTAAAGTTTAAATTTCACATTTTAAAATATCACAGATTAACATACATGTTAAAATTATAAATAATCTTTACTAAGATAAATTGAAAGTTTTATATTGTTATACACCTGACTACCTATTCTATATAGTATTTTACATGTTCTGACATTTGTTTTTTGAAACTACTACCCTTTAAGTTCCTTATGTGTTTTGGTAAATTGTTATATAATGATACACCCTTATAGCACAGTGTTTCTACCCCATTGAGATTTGACCCTAGGCATAAATACAACTGTTGTTCCTTGTGGAGTATTCATGAACATCACTTCTCTGGGAGAAGTAAAGATTTGAGTGTCTTGCACCATTAATAATTTGGTTTATAAAAGTATTGGCTTGATGTTCATAGATACTTTTCAAATACCTTATTTTATAATTTTCATATAGCTTACTGGTTTGATATCGCCAGTCAAGGGAGTACATATTTTTTATTGCTTTATTTTGGAGAGTTTTTATTGGTTTGATAATATTTTTGCGAGTATTGGACCAAACTAGATTTATATATTGTAAGTATGTACGAGCTAGTAATAAATTGTGTGCTTAAGTGCTTTTTTGGAACTGAGTACAATCTTTTAAACATGCCAATTGGTGCCGCTATCCTCTTTGATACATGAGTTACATGGGCCCTCCAGGACAACCCATCATCAATTAACAGGCGCAAAAATTTTATTGTGTTTGATTGTTTTAATTTAGTATCGCCAATGTCAACATTACCGCCTACGCAATTTTTTTTATACACATAAATGATGATTTTTCGACATCATCTGCATATAGTTTCAGGTTACTATGAAGTTTGAGTTGGGTTAAGGAGCTAATATATACTAAAAAAGGGTTGGTCCTAGGATCGAAACCTGTGGGCATCCACAATTAATATTTAAATCTGAACTTTTCTCTGAACCCATCTGCACATGCTGCCACCTGTCAGTCAAGTAATCCGTGAACCAGTCAAGGCAGCTACCAGTTACACCAAGGCGGTTTAGCTTCTGAAGTAAAATGTCAAATTTGTCAAAAGCCTTGCGCTGGTCAAGGGACACAAGTGCACATTTTAGACTTTTATCAAGGTTGGCCTGCATTTCAGTAACCAAGTCAACTGCTGCTTGCTGAACTTGTGTCACTTGACCTGCGAAAGCCATATTGATGTGGGGACAAAAAATTAATTTTTTCCAGATACTTTATAAATTGTTGTTGACTCAAGAATTTTTGCAAAAATACAAATCACTGATATAGGTCTATAGTTATTGGTTTGATTTTTATCACCAGTCTTAAATAGGGGAGATACACGTGAAATTTTCATTTGTTTAGGAACTTTACCAACACATAAGGACTGGTTAAATAATTTACATAACACAAACTTTAAAATCTCTTTACAGTCTTTAATTGTCCTCACATCAATATCATCATAACCAGCAGCCTTTGACACATCAAGATCATTGATTACGTCTTCAATCTCCACAGTATTTCCGTTTTTAATATTTGATATGCCTTCTTTTCTTGTGTCCTTGCAATTCCTGATAATTGAATTTATTATTTTCCAAGTTTTCCTGTTATTTTTAGGTGTTTTTGCAAATTTTTCAGCATAGAATTTCGTTTTTGCAGTTTTGATCTCCAATTTAACATTCCTTATTGCATTTGTATGCATTTTTTGTATGAAAGTATTTGTAGGATACTTTTTAATACGCTCGTAGTAATAATCTCTTTGTTGTATAGCATTCAAAACACTATTATTGAACCATGGCTTCGAATTCGCACGAAATTTATTTTTTACTCTCTTGTATGCAGTATTATTCTTAAAGCATTGTAATAATTTATTGTAATTATTTTCCACTGAATCTGCTGAATCAAAATTTTCATTGAAATTATGTAGGTCATTCTGTAACAGTTCTAGGTTTACCATTTTCTTTGTGAAAAAATCCATTTTACTTTGTTTCATCTGATTTACAGATATTTATAGCATTTGCAGCTCGTGGTTGCTGATACTATTACCAATAACTGATAGGTTCTTTCCATGAGCAATGTTGCTTGTTAGCACATGGTCAATAAGAGTTTTTTTTTCTTTTGAGATTCTAGTAGGTGCACTAGTATTAATTATTTCCATTGCATTTGTCATACATAAGTTTTTATACTCCTGTACGAGTGCGTTGTTTTCTAGTAAATTAATGCTTTGATCACCAATCCTCCTACTTGAGAATACTGCTCTATAGCCAGGTATGTTATAAAATCGTTCTTCCCCATCAGATATCCAGGTCTCTGTTACTATCAAAATATATACGTTATTTTCAAGTGTAATTTCAGGTGTAATATTAATTCGATATTGTCGAGCTTATTTTTAATTGATCTTGCATTGAGATATAAAATGTTTAGGGTTGATGACCCTACAGTCATTTTTTTCATAAAATTTTCAATGTTATTAAAACAATTTATGGTAGCCATTTTAACACATTAAGTTTCATATCTTTACATTTAATTTATGTATATTTTACAAGAGAAAGCTTAAAACCGGTTTATTCCATGGCTAGAAGTCTTTCAATTTCTTCCTTCTTAAATATTTTATTGTTCAATAAAATTCAACGAACTAATAACTCTTTTCTCTAGAATAGGCATTTCATTCGTTAAAACTGACAAAAACGTCGGCAACATAAACATTCGTCTGTCTTACTCGCACATCTTTGTTCTAACAGAGACAACAATACCAGTTACTGGTAATTGTTATTGTTCAGGCCTGAATATACCTACTATTTGTTTACAAACAAACCGAGATGTTGGCGATACTTTATTTTAACGGTATGCGTATTCTACAAAGAAGAGTTATTAGTTCGTTGATAAAATTGCTTATGTTTTTGGTAATTAGTTTTGTATTAGAAACTTTATTCCTTGATCTTCTTAATTCTTCTTTTAAAATCCCCGTCTGTTATGACTTTCACACTTTTGTTAAAACTTTCCCCGTTTGTTTAGTGGAAAAGCTCTGTCGGCTAAATTGTGCGTCTCTTCAAGTTACTCTGGCAATTTTTTAAGGATTTTCCTTCCTGCAAAGGGACTTTTAGTCAAGTAATATTCGAACTATAATCCATTTTGGTGATTGGTATTGTGATGTATTTGGGGGATGTTAGTTCACGCCTTTTGGCTGATTTAAATTGAAGAACATACTGTATGGTCAACTGAAATTAAGGTAATTTCAATGGTTTACATTGTTTTTTCTTTTTTAAATATATAATTTATTTATATCTTTTAGACCTTTGAAACGGCTAGCTTATTCACTCAGGGAAAGCCAAGATTTTCACTTTTAATGCCAACTAATATCTCAGGTGAGTTTTATTTTAGAATAGAAAGTTTCTAACACATTTTTGTATTTCGAACATGATTTTATTTCTTGTTTCTTTTAATTTTAGGCCTTTTTTGTCTTTCATTCGTGCTTTCTCTTTATAATATGTGTTTTGGGAGACAAAGTTTATGATTATAAAACTAGAGACGGAGTTTATGTAGAAACTGTATCGACAAGATTTATCGTGAAAACTATCAAATTCTGTATTGATGAATTTTATGGGAATACAGCTGTGTAAATAGAACTGTATACTGGTAACATTACAATTGAAAGATTCTGTTCAGGATTCTGGAAGTGAGAGAGTAAGATCTACACCAGTAATAGTATTTCCTTCAAGGATATCAAAAATTATAATAAGTACTTTTTATTAATTATTGATTTAAATCACACTCGAAGCTCTGAAATCATTCCTGAAAATATCTGGGAATTTTTATATTATTCTATAAAATTATTCACATTCAGTTTGGGGTTATAAAATACATATCGTACAAGAATAATGTCTTTGTGTAATATTTGTAAGAATTGAGATTTTTGGGGTTATCATAAATCTTAACAAGTAACTGTTGTTATTTCCTTAATTATAGTTCGCTATTGTTATCTCTTCATATAAACATTACATAAATACTAATTCTTTAAATATTTAAAATTTTGCGGTTATTTACCATATGTAAACTTCATAGATCTACCAAGGCTTTAAATTTCACTCTTATTCACAATATAACTTTATCGGGATTTAATTCTGGAAATAGCTCAATGCTGTGTTATAGCTTGGAACAATAATGTTATAAATATTAGTATACCACCTTAAAATATATTGTTGTTTTATTAAACCAGACATTAGTTTGAGATTTTGGATATATTTTTATAATTGGGCAGATATAACAATCTTGTGGCGCCCCTTATTTATATTTCACATTTAGTTTATTTAATTTGTAAACCCAGCCCTTAATCTCGCTGGCTAGCTGGCCCCGGCCCGCTAGAAATCTTATTAACGACCAGTATCTCGTTGTTAGATTCAAACGTTTTATTTAAACCTTTGTATCGCGCAATATTTTTCACCTTATCTTTTTTAGCATGAGGTCTTTATATTATATTACATTAGAAATCTGTGATAAATAATTACTTATCACTAAGGGAACGTTCAATTATTACGTAACGCTCCTAGGGAGAAGGGGTGGGGGTCATTTTGGAGTTACGCCCATGTTAATGGTATAGGAAAATAGCGTTACAGGGGGGGATGGGGGTCCAAAATGATCAAAATTTGCGTTACGTAATACTTGAACGTTCCCTAATAATCCAACCAGTAAAATATACTTAATTTATTAAAATAAACAAGAAATAGTTAATTATGATGATTCTTTTATTTTTTTATAACAAAATATTTTATATCTTCTTCTTATATTTTATTAATTTTTTTTTTGTATTATAGCAAAAAAAAATTGGTGCGTGGTCGCCACGCGCGCTAAAAGCATAACCATAACACAAAAATTCGAAAAAAAACCGAACAGCACCGAAAAAAATCGAACGAATTCGAAAATACCCGACCTAGCCGAAAAAAGTCAAAAGAACCCGAAAATACCCGAAAAAACTGGAAGAAGCCCAAAAATACCCGAAAGCATCGACAAAATCCGAAAACACCTGACCGAAAAAATTCGAAAGAACCCAAAAATACCCTCGAACCACCCGATAATACCCGAAAGCACCGACGAAACTGGAACAAAGCCGAAAAGACCGAAAAAACTCGAACGTACTCAAAAAAACTTGAACGAACCCGAAAATACCCGACTTCACCGAGAAAACTCGAACAAACCCGAAAATACCCGAAAACACCGAAAAAAACTCAAACGAACCCAAAAATACACGAAAACACCGAAAACACGAACAAGCCCGAAAACACTCAAATACACAAAAAAACACAAATATACCTCCTAAATCCCATCATAACCGATGCGCGTGAGCAGGTTTAGATGTTAAATAGTCCATATTCAAACAAAAAAAATAAACTAACTATCATTGAAAGTTCTACAGAAATCGGTTCAGTGGTCCTAGAGCTACAATCCTGCGCACGCCCAGATTTAGTGTTACATATCCTATGTTCAAACTAAAAAAATAGGCTAACTGTTATTGAAAGTTTTATTAGAATTCAGTGGTTCTCGACAATTCTACACATGCCCAGATTTAGCTGTTACATAGCCTATGTTTAAACTAAAAAAATAATCTACCTATCATCGAAAATTTTGAGTGAAATCGGCTTAGTGGTTCTCGAGTTATTTCCAATAATAATTCTGCGCAAGAGCAGATCTATAGTCCATGGTCTATATTCAAACATTAAAAGTATTGTGGTATGTTTATTTAATTAATAAAATATACATAGTAACTTAAAAAAAAATTAATTAACAATCAAGTAAAATAATAATAAAAAATAAGTAAAAAAAAATAAGTAAAAAAAGAAAAATAAAATAAACTCTTCAAATATATAATTTCTGAGTTTCTTGTTCATAAAATAATATGTAAGCATCCCCTGATACGATGGATGTTGGTGAAATTGAAGATACCCTAGAGTCGTTGTATTCGTGCCATGTGTAATTATAGGGATGTTTACAGTAGGCGGTGTAGTGACCGCTATAAGTGGTACCACTGTGATTTGAAATAGCGTATAAGTTATATCTGCAGGGTGTGACGGGCTCTGCGGTATAATTGTTCATATCTAAACCTATTAAAGGGAAGTCTACGGTGACGCTGAGCTTTCTCTGGAACTGTTCACTTTGGGAGAAGCGTTTGAGGTGGATTACTAAGATTTTCGGGAGTTTTTGAATTCTAAAGGATTTTGTGCATTTTCGGCGCTCGTTGCATCCAGAACATGTAGGCTTTTCATCGTTGTCCAACGTCTCTTCCCGAGTGAAGAATTCTAAACATTCTGTCAGCCTTAACTGACCGGTCCGTTGTGGGAGAGGAAGAGAAAGGTCCCAGAATGGTTCAAATGTGACGGAACAATGGCCGCAATGGGTGCACTTAAGAGTGGATTTGATTTGGCCGGCGAAGAGGTCAAAAATGCTAGAGTCGTCTATCGGGAGGTATCTAACCCATGACTCTGCAGATTTTTCGTTATTACTTATTTTTTTAACTCTCTCGGTCAAAATAGGTTTAGGTTTTTCTGTGACCCTGTTGACATCCTCGTGAAGTCCCTCTAAAAGATACCGCAGAAATTCTTGTGCGTCCTGCTGTGCATAGCCCATAAATCGGGGTGCGAAATGCTGGATTTGGCTCTTTAGGGAAACTGTGTTTACTATGCGGATAGATGAATCTTCGGACCACAACTCTTTTATCACCTCGGCAAATGCTTTGATTAAAGCTCCACGCATACTAGATATATTGGTGTTGATATCCCGTACATAACTGTCCTTCTTCAGGTATTCCATCAAAAGTTTTGTGTTTGAAAGGCAATTAATGACCGAGTTCATGAAACAGGTGTTCCCAATATTTTCTAAACCGTTAAGACCCAAGGTTTTGATTGGACTTTCGACCATAGCCTTATTGTTCGTGATGTAGTTTTTCTCGCTCATGTTAACCTCAATGTTTTGATTAACATTATTTAAAATTACCTTAGGAATACTAATAGAAGAATTCAAATTACACCCTAAATCATAATCTAAATTATTTTTAACGGAAATGTTTATGTTTTGAAAATTGTTTAAATCAGATGAGACAAAAAGAAGTTTTTATTTTCAGTATCGAAATTTCCAAAAGAACCCATCACGCTGATCGCATTTCCTCTTTGAATAGCTATACCCAATCGTTGCAAAAAAAAAACTTCCCTCTAAACAATTGTTTGTACACTCAACTAAAAGCCTACATATTTCTTGTAAAAAAACTTTTGTCAAAGGTCCATATGAACCCAAGGTTTCGATTGCTATAGGACAAAAGTGGTAATCAGAAGACAAAAAGGAATAATTTTTTATTTTAACATATTCTGCTTTTTTAGCGGCAGCTCCACCCTGTTTAGAATTAATGGTAGAATATGATTTTGCTAAAGAATCAATGCATGTAAAATCCCAAACCAAACAGCGTCCGTTCTTAAAGGGGACCAATGACATTCCATCTGGTCTTTTTCCATCTGTTTTAGCATTAATACCAACAGGTTCCATAACAGGGTGAAGACCAATCCTACAAATTGCTCTTCTTATTATATCATTGGCCTCCCCATGTCTTGAGTGACGGCCTTTACTAAATTTACAACTTAGACCATGCGTGCCTAATCCATCAACCTTTTCCCCGCAAAAGCAAAAATGAGGCTCGACAAGATTGCATCCTAGCCTTAAACCAATAGCAATTCTAAACATATTGCGACTCGAAAGAAGACCCAAACTAGAAATTGGGATTGCATTTAGCCAATAACTAGATTCTGGTTGGGAAACTGCATTTAAACGGGCTTTTTCCTTTAAATCAACTGCGTTTTTAAACAAATTGGTTGAGGCTAGTTTCATTAAAGGTTTATCCCAGTCACTTTGCACTGCAGAAGTTGGTATATCTTCTAAATTAGAAATAATTTTCCAGCTGTTTATGGCGGAATACAAACCGTGAATATCCATTTCATGATTAAATTTAAAAAACAAAATATTTAAAAGGTCTAAAGATGCATTACAAGATGATATAAAACTTGGTAAAGCGATATCATAAGAACGACGTATACCCAAACCACCTAGACTAACTGGAAGGGTAGCTTGCAACCATTGGGAATCAGACATATTAATATTGACAACCGAACAAAGAATATTTCGCAGTAGATCATCAAATGACTGTAAAAGAGAATAATTAAATAAAGGGGAAGATCTAAGTAGGTATTGAAGACGGGGCATAGCAAAAAAAATTTTAAGTAAAAAAAAGGCTTGGTGTGGTTCCAGCAGAAGTAATCTTTTTTTAAGGGTTTCCAATGAGTTAATTTTCTTTTGAAGGAGTTTGGTTTCAGAAGATTTACCTAGTGGTGCTCCAAGTAATTCTAAACAATCCTTTTCGATAAACTTCATCTCTCGGAACTGATCAATAACAATATTTTTACATGTTAAATTGTAATATTCACATTTATCTTCATTTAAAAATAAGCCAAATTTTGGGCCTTCCTTTTTAATATAATTAAAATCATGCAAAACATCCTCAAAAGAGCCGCAGAGAGTACCATCATCCAGAAACCAACAGTTTAATGAAGATATAAGATTGGAAACTAAGGGACGAGTTGTATTACAAAAAAGGAAATATCCAAGCGGATCTCCCTGTTGGACGCCTTCAGAGGAGTGAATTATTGAATTTTCATAAATTAAACAGGAGGATTTACCGTAGCAAGCATATATATAGGGATATAGCTCAGGAAATTCGTTATATGTGGATTCGAGTATAATATCTCGCTTAAGTAAATTAAAAGCATTCTTAAAGTCAATTTTTAAAACAACTTCCATATCGTCTCGGGATTCTGAATTAATTATTGAACGAACTGAGTGGACAATTGCTTCACATCCTCCTGGTATTCCGAATCCAAACTGGAAGGGTTGAAGAATTTCGATTGCATGATCTTTGCTTAAATTTATTGCACACTTAGCTATTAATCTTCTTAGAGTAAGTCCAATAGCTATAGGTCTCAGACTTCCGTCTTTTTTTTCCAGTGAACATAATGAAGCTCCGAAAAAAATTGAAGAGATAAAATCTGGTAGGTCGCCTTTTAGAATTTTGTTAACAAATTTTGTTAAGGAACATAAAAGTTTTTGAGAATTAATTCCATTGTTAAAATCTAGTAAATCCATTAAATGTTGGGGCCTAAAACCATCAATGCCAGCACTTGAACTTTTTGAAAAATTGTTAACAGTAGATAAAACATCATTTTCGTTTACTTGTATAGGTTTACAACCATTTGGGCTTGTAGGCTCACTGCAGCCGCTGCTTTTTTGGGGATGTTTTTCTCTCATGATTTCAAGATTGGTCTCAGTAGCAGGAACAAGTTTATTATCGGAGCAAGCCAAACGTATCGCCCCTCTGACATCACCTTCATTAATTTTTTCAGAAACAAGTTTGGAAATTTGAAGATCAATTTTGTTTTGAGCAATAAAGTCTTCCGGATTCTCATGGTACATTTTCTTGGAGTAAACCTTACTTTCTTTTAGAGGTAAAGAGGTATTTTCGGAAAAATCTCGTAATAATTTGTTTATTTTGAATGTCAATGATAAATTTGGTTGATTTCTTTTATGAGGAAGTTTAAAACATAAATGAGCAAAAGAAAGTAACTGTTTCCAAGCTAGAGGAGAGTCATGTTTTAAGACACCATCAATGCACTTTAAATATATTTCGGCAGCTAAAATCCTAGATCCTTTCGGAATCTTGTGTAAAACTCTGCCTCTGTTCCTTAGTTTAACTAAGAAGTTTATGAAATCATCTTCATTTGGAAGGTTTTCTTTCTTGTCATCAACTTTCTTCGAATTTGAATTTGACTTATTTGATGGTTTTTCTTTTTCTTTATGGATTCTAGTCTTGTGAATTTTGAGACCCTTACCAGAAGAGAAATTTTTATGGCACGTTTCGCATTCAAATATTGACTCACTTCTTGTAAAATATAGTTTCTTCGGGCGATGACATTTCTGAACTTGTGTAAAAAATTTGAATAAAAAAATCTTGTATAATAACTTCAAAGATCGAAAGTAACTTCTTAAATGTGTATAAAGCAAATTGTTATTAAAAAAAAACCAGATTTGTAGATAAAAAAACTTGTAAAAGATATTTTGATTTAGATTGACTTTGACAGATAAAAAAATAAGTTAACTAACACTAAAAGTTTCATTCAAATTGGTTTAGTGGTTCTCGAGTTATAACCAAACGACTGATACTATCGTCAAAATGACGGAATTGCTTTTATATAGATAAAAACTGGATTAATAGTAAATAATTAGTAAAACTTTTAGGTTACGTTGAGTTTTTTACTTACCGGCTTTTTGATGGAAAACTGGAATTTTTCATAAAGTTACATATTTCAAATATAACTGCAGATAAGTACTGTCGTCAAAATGACCGCTAAAAAAGGTACGAGCTGTTTTTGAAAATTAATTTTCACTCAAAAGAGAAAATTCAGCGAGCTTTCTTTTTCAAATCAACGCAGGTCACTAATTTCATCTCCGATTTGGCTCAAATTTTGCACAAGGCCATAAAATAAGGTTAGATTGGCCTTTTTGGTTGTAGAGATATTAGGGTATTCTGGCTATTTACTTGTATATAGTGTTAGTATATGCCCATAATATATTGTGACGGGCCTGCCGATTTGTTGAACTTTTTTGGTTTAACTTATTTTGGTCAAAAATATTTAAAAATTGGCAAAAATGTCCCATTTTTCGACGTTCCTAAATTATATTTAGTGATTCCTATCTTCGTTTTTATTTTATCATAAATTTTTTATGGATTTTTATTCTTATATAGTGAGGGTCGGTATATGCCCATAAAATATTTGGAACGGCCCTGCCCATTTGTGGGAGCTATAGTCAAAAATATTTAAAAATTGGACGAAATTTCGCATTTTTATGTGATTTATGTGATTTCTATAGAACAGAACTGTGATTTTTTTTTAACTATTCTATTTTTTTTAGTTTACCGATTAAATTTCCATATACACGATATATTTGAAATAGGGTCCGAAATTTTAAGTGGTGATTCTACATCAGAAAGTATGACAAAAAATTCAGAACATATTTTTAAATAAGTAAGGGAGCTAAGCACTTTGTAAGTGGCTAAAAATTCGGTTTTTATTTAATAACTCAGGAACCCTTTGAGGTACAGCAACGAGGTTTTGCACCTGAACTAATCTTAATATTTAATCGGTAAAAATAGAAAAATTTAAAAAAAATCACAGCTCTGTTCTAAGGAAATCACATAAATCATTTAAAAATTAGAAATTTCGCCCAATTTTTAAATATTTTTGAGTATAGCTCCCACAAATAGGAATCGAAATATTTTATGGACACATACCCTTACTATATAAGAATAAAAAGCCATTTAAATTTGATGATAAAATAAAAACGAAGATAGGAATAATCACAAATATAATTTAAAAACCTCGAAAAATGCGAAATTTTTCCCAATTTTTAAATATTTTTGATCATAGCTCCTACAAATGGGCATTGCCGTTCACAATATTTTATGGGCATATAGTCACACTATATACAAGTAAATAGCCAGAAAAAAAAAATATGAGACAGGGTATTTTGGGAAAATCACTAAATATAATTTAGCAACCTCGAAAAGTGCAAAATTTTGACCAAATTTTACACATTTTTGGCCATATATCCCACAAATGGGCCGAGCCGTTGGCAATATTTCATGGGCATATACTCCCACTATATACTTGTAAATAACCATAAAATTAAAAAAAATCGAAGATAAGATATTTTGGGGATAGCGTTTTTTATAATTTGTAGGTTATGTTTTGTGGTCCACCATTTTGGTATAACCA
Source organism: Brachypterus glaber (assembly GCA_958510825.1). Taxonomy (NCBI): domain Eukaryota; kingdom Metazoa; phylum Arthropoda; class Insecta; order Coleoptera; family Kateretidae; genus Brachypterus; species Brachypterus glaber. The sequence continues at coordinate 228 of CAUEHQ010000624.1, read as the reverse complement.
GAATGATTGAAATATACTTTTTCTGTATCAAAATTTAATGCTCTTTCAAACGCCGTTTAAATTAAATGTTTATCTTCTATAGATATCGAGTTTTTTCAGTTTTGGTGAGTCGTGTTTTCTGATTTGAAAAATTTAAAAAAATTACCCACCCTAATATCTCTACAACCAGACATTTTTAAGAAAAATTCCGGTAATGTGGCCAATCTAACCTTATTTTATGGCCGTAGG
>CAUEHQ010000623.1:0-36860 GCA_958510825.1 Brachypterus glaber | reverse complement strand
GAGGAGTATTCATACAATCGTATTTTATATGATTTCGATAACTTGATTTTAGAGTATATTTTTTACCACAGACTGGACACTGATAATTGTTATTTTTACCTAAAAATAAATAAATATATATATATATAAATAATAAAACCAATAAACAGTTTCAGATACAAACAGCATAGAAGAAATTATCTTCTTAAAAAAGAAACAATTTTCAAATTTATTTACACCAGAAACGACTGTTGTAAAATTAAAAAATTTGTGTGGGTATTAATACAATAATTTGTTTTCTTTTTACTTTTAATATTTGTAGTTTTTGTATTATTTACTATAATTTTGTAAACAAATACATATATTAACGTGTATATACTAATTACACAGGCAAAATGTAAACTTTACAATAAATATAAATCTTTTAGAACATACAATCTTCTTTATTGAATTTTTAGCAGAAAAAATATATAATAATGATATACTATTTATGACAATACTTTATATTCCATTAAAAAACATGGCAAACAAACATTGATGTGACCTGTAAATTTTCTACATATGTTATTAGGCATATACCTGGCCGAAAAAGGAATTTTTTTTTTGGGAAAATCCAGGACGACTAGTAAAAAAAAAAGTTGGAGTATGTTAAGAGCAAGTCACCTGCAAAAATTGAGATTTTTAAAAAAATGTTCAGCCGGGCCCCTTTGGCTTTTAAGTTTTAATTTTGTTATTTTCTTATTTTATTTTTTTTAATATGCAAAAACACTAATGTGGGACATTTTAAGAATGGTAAATTAATAAAATATAATAAAGGAATGTTGGTAATTTTTTTTACCCCTACAAAAAATATAGGGATTTTTCTAGTAGCTGAAAATGTTAAAAAATACCCCTTGAGATAATATAGGTCGAAAAAACTGTTAGCTAGAACCTATATCACTGGGTCAAAAATATTTTTTAGAATTACTTAAAGTCTATTTTAAAGTTTTATAGTTTTTTGCTGTTTCTCTAAAAAAAATACTGACATGCAATGGCCAAATTTTTGAACTTTTAAATATTTTATTTGACTGTTCTAAAAGAGTCACAATTTTAAAATCTGACAAAAACTAATATGTTATCTAAAAAATATTTATTAAGAACCGTGTCCTAGAGCTTAAAGGGCCCCAGTGGCCAGTTTTTAAATTTTTGAATATTTAATATTACTATACAATATAATAATTTTTTTTTAATATTTCCAGAATAGCACCACAAAAATTAAAAATATATATAAGGCCTATAGGGCCTAGGCCCTAGGACTCTTTAAATAATTTTCGGTATAATATTAGGTTTTTATAGTTACTTTATACAAACTTAATATAAAAAACATTCCCTTTGTGGGGCCCTAATACCCTAGGATCTACATATTATTAAATATTTTTTAGTATTATTATCATTTTAGTTTATGAGTTAAGAGTTTTAAAGTTTCAGTAAAATTACATAAAATATTAAAACATGTGCTTAACAGGTCAGTGGGGTCTTTAGGGCCTATGGCCTGAGGCTCTTTAAATATTAAATAGAATATAACCTAATTTTTGACAGAAGTTAAAAGAATCACTCTTTCAGGATAAACACATTAAATATTTAAAAATTCAAAAACTAAGAATTTGAAGGTCTATATTTTGAAACTATTTTTTTTACACCCTGTATAATATTTAACTAAAATAACTATGGAACTTTAAAAAAGCATTATAAAGGAATTCTAAAAAGTATTTTTGGCCTATCGGTATACGTTCTAAGTATCAGTTTTTTTATAAGCATAAAGGGTAATTTTTTGACATTTTCAGCCCCTACAAAAAACCCTATATTTTGTATAGGCATATAAAAAATAATGAATAATCCTTTATTATACTAAATTACTTTCAAATTATAAAAATTTCCATTGTCACGGTTTTTGTGTAAATAAAAATTAAAAAATTAAAAAATAAAAACTTAAAAGCCAAAGGCCCGGCTCAACATTTTTTTATGAATATCAATTTTGGAGGTGAGTTTTTTTAATCATACTACAACTGCAGCTCTATTCTTGATCATTCACAAAAATAATTCGCATACGCTGTTGCTATGGTAGCTAATATGTGATTGGTTGTACCATAGCAACTGCGTATGCCAATTATTTTTGCGAATGATCAAGAATAGAGCTGCAGGTACGATATTTATATTCTTACTGTACGTGTATTAGGACGGGCCGAATTTTTTTTTTTTTGGGAAAATCCAGGATGAAAAAAAATTGTAGTATGTTTAAAACAACTCACCTGCAAAAACTGAGATTTAAAAAAAAAATGTTGAGCCGGGCCTTTGGTTTGGATGCTAGGTTAGGACAAAAATGCAACGAATGCTTTAGCAGGAGTTGTATTTTCCAAAAATTGGGATTAATATGAGTAACATTTGATAAAAAACCACCGGTATCTAACCTAGTATCACGAATTGATATTTAGGAAGAGAATATAAGTTATAAAAATGTGTGTATTTGTAATAGGAATTTAAATCATATTTTTGTTATAACAAACAGGTTAAGTCTTAGTGTAATTATTGACTAATGAATTATGTTTTTTGTATTGGGTTGTATCTAAAAGTGACACTTTTTGTATAATAAATCTCTACAAAAAGTGTAAGTCCTACTAGTGAAAAGAGTAAACATATATACTTTAATTGATGGATTTATATTGAAACATATCAAACGTGAATATTTTTTGTCAGAAATACAAATTTATTTATTAACATATTACATGTCTACAATAAAATAAAAAACAGTAAATAATACAGGGACGAAATTTCGCGAAAACTGTATATTTGCCAACCTCGCTCTCTACGAGCTCGGCTTCTAATCTCCGTAATCGTCTTAAAAAATTGTATTTATCATCCTTGTATCATAAATAACTATTACACAATTTTTGGAATATCACTACTAGTGTACTAGAAAAATCTTGGAAGAAAAATATTTAGATCTGTATCATTTTTAGTGTGAACACCAACAAAAATTAAATTTTATTTTAAAGATATTCCATGAACAAGATTTAAATGAACTTTTAAGTTTCCTTTTCTATTAAATTTTCGACTACAAATGTCACAGACAAATTTTGGAGCATTGTAGCAATCATATTTCATATGGTTTCCCAAAGTAGATTTTCTTGAATATTTTTTAAAACAGACTGGACATTCAAAATAATTTTCTGTGACTAAAATCCAAAATATACACATAAGCAAATACTATTGATTACCATATAAAGGATGTTTCCTAAATACGGCCAGTAACTTTAAGCTTTAATGCCTTACCCAAAATAAAGAAAAAAAGTTCCTACACTATAAAAAGTGATAGTAAATTTAAAGCAGTTATCCTTATGAGGAAATACTGAATTATACCATCTCATATAAGCAAATTTACAAAAAACTGTAATAATGCTTAATATTTCATATAATTTGTAAATTTTAAGTTAAACCACAGGTTAGGTTGTAATATCTCTTGAAAAATACAGGAAGTGCTTGTAACAATAGGTCAAACTCACAGTAACATTAAAGTTACAGCAACGATTATAGTAGTTTGACTGTAATATTTATTAAAGTTTACAGTGACTATAATTAAAAATTAAGGTATTTTTACAAGCGCTATTTAAAAATACAGTTAGGCTTTAAATTTACTATAACAATTGCTGGCATTAAACCGCCTACAATAATTTCTTGAACTGTTTTTACAGTGTGCAAACATATGTCGTTAACCGACTCGTAAGGAGCTACGCCCTTTCAAAAATCAAATTTTCGGGATCCTTTTGAAAGGGCGTAGGTCTCTTACGAGACGTTTTAGGATCTAAAGGTTAGGATAAGGGTAATGGATTACAACTTAAAGTTACGGACCGTACTTAGGAAACACTGTAAATAAAATGTAAATTAAAAAAAGGAAAACATTAGATTTAATTAAATATAAAAACAAGAGGTACAGATATATCAAGCTTCGCTTTCTACAGTATACTCCTTGCAGTTGCAAATAGTTTTTTACCTGGAGAAGTTGACGGACAAAGGGTCAGACGGATTTTTCAAAAGTTGTTTAGAATTGTATTTAACGCAAGTACACAATTTTTTGATTTTGAACAAAAATGTTTTTCTGGATATTGGAATAGTACAGTCAAATAATAAATGTAAATTGAAATTAATGTACACGGGCTGATATTTTAAAGGGTAGTAGTGGATGGTAACAGAACACTCCTGTTAGCTTTTCACCGGGTGATTTGTGTAAGGGGTGTCCGCTAACTTAAATTTTAGGGGTGAGATGCTTAATATGCACCTTACGATACAAATGCATATAACCAATTTGTTTAAGAAGGAAATTTCCAACAATTTTTGTTTAAATTATTTTTTTAATATATTAATAACAATCTAGTTAATTAAAAAATAGCCACGTTGAAGGTGAACTTGTTTTTTTTTTCATTTTTCAGCCAAATTATTGATCGGACAATAAAAGTGGTTATGACCAAACTTGTAGCTCTTGTTATTCTCTATAAGTTTCATATATTATAAATTTTCATAAGTACTTTGGTGCAGTTAGAGAGGACGCAACTCGACTTTCAGCGCCCACTGTAACCGTAACAAAATATTTATGAAAATGCATAAGGTATTAAGCTTATAGAGAATTTTAAAAGCTACATGTTTGCTCATAACCTCTGATGAATAATTTGGCTGAAAAATCGAAAAAAACAATTTCATCCCAACATGGCGATTTTTGAATATTTATAACTCGATTGTTATTAATATATTAAAAAATCATCTAAACAAAAATTGTTGAAAATTTTCTCCTTAACAAAATTAGTTATATGCATTTTTATTGTAAGATGCATATTTAGCGAGATAACCGCACTCACCCCTAAAATTCAATATAGCGGACAACCCTTACGCAAATTACCCGGTGAAAAACTAACAGGAGTTTTCTGTTACTATCCACTTCTACCCTTTAAAATATCAGCCCGTGTACATTTATTGCAATTTAACATAGGAATTTCTCGTTATTTGCCTGGACTGGAAGTAAACATATTGTTAATAACACAGATCAACAGCTGGAAGTGCCTGCGGTCTGTCAACGGATTACTTAATGCCAAGTTACTAGCCTGATAATAAAAATTTTCTACTAAACACCGTTTTCGAAATAATTAGGGTTTTTTGGGGTTACTGAAACCGAATACTATGTTTAAATTTCAAATACAAAATTCAATCCAATATGGTGTCAAAATTTTTAAACATTTCAAATTTTTTTTCCGAAAATTAGTGATTAAGTATTTTTAAGGTCGCTGAAACCATTTAGAAAATGCCATATCGCCTTTTCTTTTTTGACACCATATTGGATCATTTTTATTTTAAATTTTTAACCTCGGATTCGGTTTCAGCGACCACAAAAATACTTTATCACTAATTTTCTGCAAAAAATAATTAAATTTTTTAAATTTCGATGCCATATTGGAACCGTCATTTTGAATTTTAAATTTTTAACACTTTTAAACATATTGTGTAAAAACAATTTTTTTCAAAAAGAATTTTTTTCCAATTTAATTTTCGTTTTACGAAAAAAAAAACTTTTTAAAAAAAAAAAAAAAAAATTTGAAAAACGAAATTTTTTTTTTATTTTTTTTTTTTTGTTATTGATTTTAATGAATCTAGACCTATAGGGGAAAATATTATTTTGTTGGCAGCAGTATTTTTATTAGAAATACTTAATTGTTTAAACATTATTTTAATTTTAATATACTAGAAAACAAAGCTGTAATCCTTAACACAGCTATGCACAAGTTGATGCAAGGTAGCATCGCGTTGTATCAGACTAGGTTTTCCCATGTATAATAATTATAATCTAATTAGACTGAAATATTATACTTAACCAAACAAGGACAAATCCATGAATTTATTGTATAATATATGAAATATTTATAGATGTCTATAATTAGTCCAATTAAGTTGCTTTTACGAAAAAAAAATTGCATAAAAAGAAGAATGGGCATTTTTTTAAGGGTTTTGGACCCTCAACAGTAATGAATTATATGTAATTGAAAAGGTATTTTTATGTAGATTAATAATTATAATTTTAATTCAAAAACACTAAAGACTTAATATTCGCACTCTTTTCAAAATTTTCTATTAAACCATTACTTTTATTATTTTATTAAGTTGCGGGTGCAGTAAAATGTTATATATTAAAAATTAACAAAACATATTTAATACGATACATTAAAAGGCCTTTAACTTGGAAAGGCGTTTAGGTCGTTTTTAAATTAAAATAATTAATCTAAATAAAAATTCCTTTCTAATGACATACTTTGTTGCTGTTGAGGGTGGACCCAAAATGCCCATTGTCCTTGAGGGTGGGCCCAAAATGCCCATTATCCTTTAACGTTTTTGCTTGTTAGTCGAAATTACTAGTAAACTCGCTAGAAAATAAAAACCATAATTTCTGCATATGCTAACATGTTAAGCCATAAATGAATAAATTGGAAACTATTTACAGAAACTCTAAATCTGTATGAATATTTAGACGGTAGTCCCTGATGGGCTAATATTAAAATAATTATTAATTATAATAATCTCTGAGGGAACGTTCAAGTATTATGTAACGCAAAATTGGACCATTTTTGACCGGTCTGATTTCCGCAACCGGTTATTTTTGTTTAGAGGATTTAGTGAACTGTTAACCACGCCGTGTGCAATGAAATTTGCAAGGAATCCGTCTCTTTAGGCCATTGTTAAAAACGTAATCTAATAAATATTTTATAAGCTTATTAACATTTTTACCCACACCACGACACGCGACGTAACGTTTTCGAGAACCCCCCACCACCCCCCATTATTGCGTTACGTAATACTTCAACGCTCCCTGATTAGTGATGAGAGTAAGGGTTAAAGTATTTCTGCAGAAAGCTACATGTGGCTTGGTTCTAAGAGGGCCAATGCCACTTTTTCCGTATTTTGAGTTATACCGCCGAAATATATTTTTTTTTTCAGATCTATATTACCTAAAAAAGCCAATGTCAATGCTTGTGATGTAGCCTCAAGGGCTGACGTGTGTTTTCAATAAACATTTCTGTTAAACTGCCAAAACAGCCAATGTTTTACTTTTCCGCTCAAAAATGTTGACATTGACCCTTTAAGAACCAAGCCACAGATTTGTTTTCTTCGATTTAGTTTTTTTTTAAGCGACTATTTGTGCTGTGCTTTCTCCATTTCTTCTTCGCTGCTTTATGTTCTTTTGAACTCATGTCTTTTGCAAGTTTTCTTTGTCCTTTTTCTTTTTTGTTTTCGTACTTCATGCGCTCTTTATTTTGCATTCGTTCCCAGCTTTCCGGGTCATTTTTAATACGCTGATATCTTAGCCGCTCACGTTCTCTCTTTTTTTTTAAGAGTTCTTCCTTTTTTGACAATTTCTTTGCATTACCTAAATAAAATATTTTGTCAGTTTTCCGGTAGCTACATGGGTCTGTACTGTATTTTTGTATACCATGAATTTAACAATATCGTATGCTTGATTTAAAAATATTGTGTTAAATTTAACTATACTATGGTTAAATTAACAATAGCATATATTCCTATATCCGCATTTATACACACAAAAAACCGTATGTTTAATCCAATATTCAATTTGAATCAACAATATGCTTAATTTAACCATATAATATCTAATTTAACTACGACTATGATTTAATTAACCGATATTTCTACAATTTTTAACGCCCAATATCTCATTTTTTAGAATTTGCTCTTTAGCTAATTAGGACATCAAATGGTGAAGCTGGAGCTAAAGTGGTCTAACTAACATTTTTGGCGAAAATGAGTTACGGTCATATTTCAATATTAGACATCATATATTTATAGTTTAAATGCATTTTAGGTCTATAAACCTGCCCAAACCCCTTAAATTAAATGATAACATTTAGGAATTCTACATTAATTTATTTTTTAAATTTGTTAAAAACGTTTTAACCCATTGTATTTTAAATATGTATTTTCCTATTTCTAAATAATATTTGCAAAAAATATATATAAGCGAGCTTTATATAATATAATAAAATTATTTTTGGGTGTACCCAAGTATTACGCAACACTTTTTGGGGTATACTAAATAAGCCTGTTTTTTACCAAAAAAAAATCCCAATATGAATAATATTAGCTAAAAAAGCACAAGAAACGTTGTATAGAACATAAAAAGACCCACCAAACAAATTATAATTAATTTAATGTAATTTTAAAACTATTTCACACATAAATTTTAGAAATTGCTATTTTTGCCAAAAGTGAAAAAGCTAAAGTGGTCTAACTAACATTGTTTCCAACACTCGTTATTTCCCAAAAAAAAACAACTATTGCAACAATTATTCGTGAAATAGTGTAGTACTACCTTTAAATTATACTATAAAATTATTTATGGGTGTGTCCAAGTATTACATAACACTTTTTAGGGTATACTAAATGAGCCTGTTTTCACAAAAAAAAAACATTTTTTTGTAAAAAATAGGCTTATTAGGTATACCTCAAAAAGTGTTAGGTAATACTTGGACACACCCAAAAATAAATTTATAGTATAGTATAAAGGTAGTACTACAGCATTTAATGCATAATTGTTGCAATAGTTGGTTTTCTTTGGGAAATAACGAGTGTTGAAAACATTGTTAATTAGACCACTTTAGCTATTTCACTTTTGGCAAAAATAGCAGTTTCTAAAATTTATATGTGAAATAACTTAAAAGGGGCATAAAACTAATCAAAATCTTATTTGGTGGGTCTTTTATATTCTATACAACATTTTTTGTGCGTTTTTAGCTAAAATGATTCATATTGTGACTTTTTTTTTGTAAAAACAGGCTCATTTATTATACCCTAAAAAGTGTTACGTAATACTTGGAAACAACCAAAAATAAATTTATAGTATAGTTTAAAGGTAGTACTACACTGGGAGGCATAGCGTAGTGGCTAGCGCGTATGCATAGCAAGTCTACTATGGTGAGTTCGATTCTCACTGGCGCCGATTTGCCTTTTTCAGTTAATTAATAATTGAAATTTGTCGAAGGCGATAAGTGAAACGGACACTCCCTAGAAACTGGTTCGAAAGTCAGTATAAGCCGGTGGTTCCCTCTACTACTAGCCCACACAAGTCCTGAACTTAGGGGATGCTTAATTAAGTAGAATAGTACGAGGTTAAACAAACATGTAATGTAATGCAAACACTATTTCATGTATAACTGTTGCAATAGTTGGTTTGGTTTGGGAAATAACGAGTGTTGAAAACAATGTTAGTTAGACCACTTTAGCTTTTTCACTTTTGGCGAAAATAGCAATTTCTAAAATTTATATATGAAATAGCTTTAAAATGGCATTAAAATAATTAAAATTATATTATATGGTTAGGTTTAAGTATTATTTTACACCTACTGTCCCAACTTACCCAAAAAAAAAATTAAACTTTTGTGTGAAAAGAGACTACGAGTTTTTTTCTAAAAAGTGTCAAGTAATAACTGAAGGCACCCAAAACTAAAGTTATTTTAATGAGATAAGTTTTTTTATATTTTATGCTAAGATATGCCCAAAAAGTTTTGTTTTAAAGGTGAAAGTGATTAAATTATAAGTCAAAATGCGTTTTCTTCATTTTCTCCATATTTACATTTTGTTAGTTAGACCACTTTAGCTCCAGCTTCACCAAATGCATTAAAGCATTTTTTTTGCAATTTGACAAAACCCACTTTTTATATAGAATTAGTGCATGCTCCGTTGCATATCCAAAAATTTCAAACACTCCTAATAGCGGCTATACCTATATATTACACTTTATTTTAAGTTCGGGTACTAGTTTCCCTCCCCATCCCCCTCCCACCCACTCCACAGCGCCAAATTATGACAGATGCAACTCGCATCAGTGAGCAGAGACTCACTCCCCCCAAATTATGACAGATGCAACTCGCATCAGTGAGCATAGACTCACTGCCCCAACTTTCAATTCAGATTAAATATTTTTTTAGATAAATGAGCCATAGGCTGCGCCTGTCTCTTAAAGACCCAAACAAACTATTGATGATGTTCGGGTACTAAATGACGTCACAGAACTTAACGCTCGGTATAAACAACCTGGACTAAATTTTAGTTCCCTTTAAGTACTCATTTTTGGTCCTCAAATGTTGCTGGATTAAAGGCAAATGAGACCAAAATCGAAACTTATTGATGATCACGGACTGTAAAATCATCCGACTCGAATGTTTTCTAATTTGTAGGTTATGTTCAAAAGTTTTAAATTGTTTGTTTGTTTATGTATAATAACTTTCCACAGGACTATTTAAGATGCGCAAACTTTGAAAAAGTACAATATCTTGCTGGTCATCTTGCAGTCATGACTAAATATAGTTTTGCAGCATTTTAGTACCACCACTAAAATAGTCCTTCCGGTGTAAACTAAGCCATAGTTTGAAATACCTAAGATAATGTTATTTTCTCGTCAAGTGTTCACTTGTAACTTTATTTTTGTATGGATTTTTTCTTAGGCAGATTGATCATTAAAATAAAGTATTTTTTTCAAAAAAAAAAAAAAAAAAATACGTCAGACATTTTCTTTTGATTTTTTAAAAAATTTAACCCGCTATAACTTTTTGTTTTTGTGGGAATTATTTTCAAAACAATAGGGATCTTTATCTCATAAAACTTGATTTCTCCTAAAAATTTCGATTCACGATGATTCTTTTTTGCGTTATTGTGTCTACAAAAACCGTACGGGCAGACGGACATATTCAAAGTTTCTTGTTTTTTATGAAACACATTTGTATCTAAGATTTTTTTGTCTAGGACGTTCTTTGTCGATTTAGTTAGTCCAAACTACTGTATTATACTATTCTATAGTATCATAAGTACAAAAATCACATAAAAATATTATAGGCTTAGTTTACACCATGGGAACTATATGTTTAATTCACGTACTATTTATCTATCTCTGTTTATAGAACGCGATAAACAGAGATAGGTAGATACAAAGTAACTGAAGTTAAAATATAGTCACTGTGCATAGAAAAAACGGATTCCTTGAACCAAGGACACGTGTCTTTGTATATGTTCAAAGCCATATTATCTTGTTTCAAGGCTGTCATTTTCTTGAACCAAAGTCAATGTCCTTGAATGAAGAGCACGGGTTTTGGAATAAAAATCCGCGCTCTTTATCCAAGGACATTGACTTTGGTTCAAGAAAATGCCAGCCTTGAAACAAGAGATTATGGCTTTGAACATATCCAAAGACACGTGTCCTTGGTTCAAGGAATTCGTTTTTTCTATGTGGTATAAACTAAGCCATATTCACCTAATAGATTAGATGTATGATGACAAAATGATGTAAAGAATTGCCACCATGTTAAGTTCAATAAATAAACAAAATTATCAAATATTAACTAAAGTATTTTGTTTTAACGATTTTTACTAAATCTAAAAAATTAAAGCAAAACCAAAAATAAGTAAACTAAAAAATTGTTCACAATCAAAATTATACAATAGATTATATGAAATAATTTATCAATAAACTTTCTGTTGTTGTTCATTTAATGTGATGGCATCACCGATGAACGACTACCAAAGACCTATTTACAAATGCTACGTAAAATCGTAAACGTAAAATCGTAGGAAACCATAGACAAGGAAAGACCTCCAAAGCCGTTGCGGAAAAGTGTGATAAATGTGCCTTGCGCATCTGCTTAAACTTGAACATGCGCACTATTATTGTTGTTTTTGAAAAGTATTTTTTACCTTAGTTTTATGTGTCAAATAAAAATTCTAAAAAATTCAACGATACGAAGAAACGTCGAAATTGTTTTTTTTAATTATTTTATAATAATTTTTCGAGGTGTGTTTGAATTTCGGGAATTTGTACACCTACTTTTAGTACACCAGGGATTGACCCTTTGCTCTTCATAAAGCAACAATACAGGTCATGTTTAAAGTTATAAACAAATGCAGCAAAAACAATTAAAACACAGTAGAAAAATAAACAGAAACAAACGACGATCTGACAGTACTGACAGTATAAACAAACTACTAATAATTCGTACCTATATTGGTTTGCCATATCTCTATTTTCGGAAATTTTGAGATTTTTACGGGGGGATTTTTGGAGATACGACAAATAAATACTGGGATGACGATTTGTTTTACGACCGACAGTATTTCACAGCTGACAGAGATGCCTACTGCGCAAGGTGAGATGAATTGCGTTACGTCATTTTGCTGCCCCGTTCTGTCACAAAATAATCTTGCGCAGGCTGGACTTTTAGTCCTCTTTTCTTCTCTATGTAGGAAACGCAGAACGCTGATTGGTTAAATTTCAAGGTTGAACCAATCAACGTACTGCATTTCTAATGATTTTACGTTTACGTTTTTACGTAGCATGTGTAAATAGGCTCCAACTGGCGATTGGGTGCATCACATGAGACGTGAATCGCTAGTTTACTATAGTTTGTTCGTCCAAACTTGACACATAAAAAATTCAAATCTGATATTCCACCGTCAGCTGTGTTTATGGAAATTAGCGGCGTTCTAAATCATAAACAATGTAACAGTTTAATTTCGGGATATTGCACTAAAAAACATGGTTTTTAACCTGTGAATAATCATTTTTTGGCTAAAAATAGGATCTAGAAGATTAAATCTGTAAGTTAGAGTTCCAGATCAGCTACTATCCGAAGGTGGGACTAGCCTAGACTATTAAAAATGTTACTGGAACAACTCTTAAAGTTATGTGTAAAGTTTAGAAGAACGAACTATAGGCTAGCGTGAATCGCTTAATATTAGTAAATACTTGAAGTGACTTTTTTAAACGTTCTGTGCTTATATAAGTAATGTTGCTTCAAGTTACTTTTATGTTTAAACTTTTTATCACAGTGCTGACATTCAAACTTTGGACTGACTCCACATTCATAGGTAATATGGCGGACCAGATGACCTCTTTGCTTATAATTGCAGTCACATTGAGGGCACATGTATCTTCCAAATTCATTTTGTTTGAAACCTGCAATAACTACATTGTAGAAAAAAAAAAACTTGAACCTTTGTCAATTTCAACAGCCAAGACACTCAACGAACTTTTTTTTTAATTTTATTTTGCCACCCAGCTGTATTTTTTCTATTTATTTTATTCAAACAATATATAGGCGTTATCATCGGTATTTGATTTTCTATTGACTCTAAAAACATGTTAACTTTATTTAGCAGACTAACATCCCTACTTTTTTCTTCTATATAGTTTTATATTTTTCTAGAATAATCGCATATCGCCCTGTAAATTCCGAAACATCGTATATGCAAAACAATTCGATTCCTTTCACTAATTACCTCTGTATATTATGATTGGTAACATATACACACTTCAATTAACTACTCCACTTAATTTATAAATTAGGCTATATTCGAGTAATAAATTTGAGTCATGTATTATCGTTACAGTACTAACTGGCACATGTGAACTGATGCAAGGGGAAGAGGTAAAATATAGCATGTAAAGTATAGGTGTGGCCCATATGTATTTTTTTTTTGAGATTTGCGTTTTTTTATAAATGTAATAAGGACATCTATATCTTTCATTACATACCACCCTCATAACAGAGGGTTTTCTTTTTGGCATGATACAAGCATTTAAAGCATTATTGCATTATTAAAATTATCGCTTTTATTAGTGCAAGAGTGGCCCACAGCTATAGGCTATATATAATTTTTTTAATGTTACATACCATTTGTTCCATCTTCCCCTTAAAATGCAGAGAAACGTTTTAAACAAAGTCGTCCTTCCCCCCTAGAGCGTTACGTGATACTTGAATGTTCCCTAATGGGTTGATAGTGGTGTTCGCTGGGTTATATTATTGAGGATGTTGAAAAAGCCAACTGCATCATTAAAAATATTTTATATATCGAGAAAGTTATTTGTTCGTCCCAAAACAAATCATTTTCTGCACAAATTCAGGAGCGTTATGTTACCAATTTTGTACATTTTGCTTTATTAATCAAAAATAATTACAACTTACCTTAAACTTTGAGATCATAGGAACTGAAATCCATTTAGGTACTTGAACAATGTTTACGCATTAGTTATTCTTCATTTTTAAAGGTAATTACTCCAAGAACAGTAAAAAAACGTTTATTTAACTATTCCAGGGCATAATTATTGGTATTTTGACTATTCTTTTATTAAATAACGAACATTTCTTTCACATGTAAAAATAATTAAAATTTCAAAGTAAAATGTGAGGTTAGATTTACTCAAAAAAAAACGTGTTATTGAAGGTCAGATCTCGTTCGTAACGCAATAGTGGCCCAAAATGAACACAATGTGACCCACCAATTTTTTTCTATAAGAAAGTAAAGAAAGTAAAATAAATTTGTTTGTCATACATTACATTGATGTTGGTTGAGTCTAAAAACCCTAACAGAAAAATTTTAAATAAAATAATGCGTCCTAGATCTAAGATTAAAAAATCGGAGAAATAGCCATTATCTCGATATTTCCATAAAGTGAGATGGGCCACTCTTGCACTATACGCCTCATTTAGTTTTTAAGCAATGAGATAAAAATCATTGTTCCGATTCTGTTTAAATTTTCTACAATTAATTTCAGTATATAGGACAATTTATTACTATAGGTTTTTTCACTTTACCAGTTATACCAACATACATCATTCATAATATCTTATGTTTCATTCATTATCCAACTATACAAATTTGTATAGTTGGATAATGAATGAAAGAGAAGATCTTATGAATGATGTATGTTGGTAAAGTAAAATACGACATAATAGCCTATAGTAAAAAGTTTTCCTATATCACATTATGAGTACAAGACCACCATAACACAAAATTTATTGATTTTGAGATTTTTGCTCTATTATATTGTTCTAGAAGCTATCTTTGATAATACAATACCAGCATATCTCTAAATCGAAAGAATGTCGTATAAATACATAATTTATATTATCATAATGTATATTATTATGTATAATCTGACAACTTTAAACGCCATTTTCTCAACTCAGTTATTTTTGAGTTATGGTGGTCTTGTACTCATAGTGCGATATGTCGTAACGCGTATTTAAATATATACATGTTTACAGGAAAGGCGAAAAAGTGAACTTGAATTAAAAAAAAAACAGAGAGTGTGCATATCACCGCAAGGCCCACAGCTATAGGCTATATATAATTTTTTTAATGTTACATACCATTTGTTCCATCTTCCCCTTAAAATGCAGAGAAACGTTTTAAACAAAGTCGTCCTTCCCCCCTAGAGCGTTAAGTGATACTTGAATGTTCCCTAATGGGTTGATAGTGGTGTTCGCTGGGTTATATTATTGAGGATGTTAAAAAAGCCAACTGCATCATTAAAAATATTTTATATATCGAGAAAGTTATTTGTTCGTCCCAAAACAAATCATTTTCTGCACAAATTCAGGAGCGTTATGTTACCAATTTTGTACATTTTGCTTTATTAATCAAAAATAATTACAACTTACCTTAAACTTTGAGATCATAGGAACTGAAATCCATTTAGGTACTTAAACAATGTTTACGCATTAGTTATTCTTCATTTTTAAAGGTAATTACTCCAAGAACAGTAAAAAAACGTTTATTTAACTATTCCAGGGCATAATTATTGGTATTTTGACTATTCTTTTATTAAATAACGAACATTTCTTTCACATGTAAAAATAATTAAAATTTCAAAGTAAAATGTGAGGTTAGATCTACTCAAAAAAAAAACGTGTTATTGAAGGTCAGATCTCGTTCGTAACGCAATAGTGGCCCAAAATGAACACAATGTGACCCACCAATTTTTTTCTATAAGAAAGTAAAGAAAGTAAAATAAATTTGTTTGTCATACATTACATTGATGTTGGTTGAGTCTAAAAACCCTAACAGAAAAATTTTAAATAAAATAATGCGTCCTAGATCTAAGATTAAAAAATCGGAGAAATAGCCATTATCTCGATATTTCCATAAAGTGAGATGGGCCACTCTTGCACTATACGCCTCATTTAGTTTTTAAGCAATGAGATAAAAATCATTGTTCCGATTCTGTTTAAATTTTCTACAATTAATTTCAGTATATAGGACAATTTATTACTATAGGTTTTTTTCACTTTACCAGTTATACCAACATACATCATTCATAATATCTTATGTTTCATTCATTATCCAACTATACAAATTTGTATAGTTGGATAATGAATGAAAGAGAAGATCTTATGAATGATGTATGTTGGTAAAGTAAAATACGACATAATAGCCTATAGTAAAAAGTTTTCCTATATCACATTATGAGTACAAGACCACCATAACACAAAATTTATTGATTTTGAGATTTTTGCTCTATTATATTGTTCTAGAAGCTATCTTTGATAATACAATACCAGCATATCTCTAAATCGAAAGAATGTCGTATAAATACATAATTTATATTATCATAATGTATATTATTATGTATAATCTGACAACTTTAAACGCCATTTTCTCAACTCAGTTATTTTTGAGTTATGGTGGTCTTGTACTCATAGTGCGATATGTCGTAACGCGTATTTAAATATATACATGTTTACAGGAAAGGCGAAAAAGTGAACTTGAATTAAAAAAAAACAGAGAGTGTGCATATCACCGCAAGGCCAAACTACCGTTCGACTGCGCTATCGATTTGGAACTGTCATTTTTTTGACGTATTTTTACAAAAACCGGATTTTTTTAAAATATCACAAGATCGGAGCACCCTAGGACAAAAAAAACGTTCTATGTGAAAATAAAGAGGAATAGATTTTCCGAATCTTACGTTTTTAACGAATAAATTGGAAAAATCTATGCCGGCATTGTTAAGGATCTAAGAAAATAAATTTGGTTTTCTGTTTTATTATATAATTTTGAATAAAAAAAAACTTCTTGGAGATATTCAAATCTTTGGTTTATTTATTGTATTTTATTTTCACACTTGGACACGAATTCATTTAGGTAAAAGGACCCCGTACATTTACTGAGGAAAATTTCTTTACACGAATTGGGCTTAAATTTTGATATGTTGTAGTCCTTAGCAGGCGCAAAGTCAAGCAAAACCTATGTGTTTTTATTTCATAATTTTCTTTAAGGCTGATAAATAGCTAAGCATTAAATTTCAAGTATTGCATGAATAATGAAGTAAAATTTTATCTTTTTTTTTTGTTTAGTACAAATTTTCTGGAAGATTGGTAAAATCGAACAAAAATTGTCCTACCCCCAGGATCCTCCCATGGTCCTTAGGAAACAACCTTGAATGATCATTCGTTTTGGTGTAATAAGTTTTTAAAAACAGGCCTGTTTTCCTTGCATTTCATGAATTAGTGTAAACTATCGAATTGTGTATGATGGGTAAAAATTTATCATAGTGTTTTTCTCACTTTTCTCAGCGTTTTAAACCATTTTGACCCGAAACCTACAAAAAAAGATTTTCGTCTTACCGTATTCTGTTGGTATGTAAGCACTCTTAGTTTTTAAACTAGCTATCGACAAAGGTTTTTTGCAAATTGTCTTTGTCATACTAGGTCAAACCGTTCAAAACTAATTATGAAAAAACAAGTTGTGAAGATATGTAATGTTACGTATTCCATTATACAGGGTGTTATTTGAGTACGTGGCCAAACTTCAAGGGGTGATTCTTTGAGTGATTCTAAGACAAAAAGTTTATGTAAACATAGGTCTGGTATGCCAGCATTGCCATTGCCATTGTCGGTAATGCTTCGTTTTCAACATACAGGGTGTCAAAACTTTTTTTTTTAATCGTTTTTTCGTAAATAGCTTAATAATCCTTTAGCCGGTTTTGTTGAAATTTGGCAGTGTTATTTATAGATAGGTAGTAAGGGGCTAATTTAGCCCTAACTAGATTAAAATTATTAAGTCCAGTGGCGTCCCAGAAGGCACCTGAACAAATATTTTTGACAAAAAAAATGTGCGCCATTGAATTTTTTGCAATTTTTATGTTTTTTTCGCATTAAGCACCTCAAAATAAAACTTTTTTATTTCTAGCATTATTTTCGTATCTGCCTTCGTTTATGAAAAAAAAATCACTTTATTGCATGTCCAATGGACATTGTCCATAATTAATATAACACAATTTTTGCCCTAACCTTAACCATATTTGATGTGACACAAATAGAAAAGGTCCTCAATCGTTTGGTGAAAGAATTTTTTAATTCGAACATTCCGTTAAAAACTTATAAAGTTTACGTACAGACAGACAGACATACAGACAGACACTTTTCAACACCAACTTTTTTCACATGTTCTCGGCGTTTCATGACATTTTAAACCCGTAAAAAAATAGGACCTCAAAAAAATACACACCTTTATAAAGCATAACTTAAAGTAAACAATTTTCTTTTAATACTAATCGTTTGGGAGATACAGTCCATTAATTCATAAAATGCAATGGAAAACAGGTTCTTTTTAAAACCTATCAAATTTCAGGCTAATTCGCCAAAAGGCATTTTCCTCAGTAAATGTGGGGGTCCTTTGTGAAGCTTCATATCAACCTGAAGTTCCAATATACAATATTAGATACATTTCTCTTTAAAAAATAACTAAAAAGTCTAAAATAATACATCAACTGATTTATATTTAACAGTTTCTAGACAATTACAAAACAATATTAATATTATTTATGTTTTACCAACTCATAAAAAAATAAATAAACGAACGTTTAAAAATAATTTTAAGTTGACGATAGTTAGTTATAGTACAAGTGAGGTAAGTAATGTATTATTTACGAAAAAAAGTTGACCCATGAGGCCCAGTGAGTTCATTTTTTAGTGGATAATGTCAATTACCTTACGTGTGCTGTACAACATTTTATCCAATGCCTCCTAAAAGAATTTACAAATGATATTTCCACAAAATTTACTTGACATTTTAATAAAATTTCGATTTTAAGTAATTATAAATTCCATAACACAACTTTTTGAGTGAGTTGTTTACAGGATGATAAAAACGTCACTTTCATTGATTAAAAAATTCAAGTGTAAGCTAAGTATTAGTAATAGGTATTGGATAAAATAATGTAAAATTTACTTAGCTTTTAAAAATGTTTAAAAACAAAATGCTTTTACAGTATTTTGACAAACTTATCCCACTTCGATTTTCACGAAAAAATTGTACCAAATTTAAAGTTTTCGTGTGAAATACTTAGAGAGTTCATTTCCAGTCGAATACATTTTGTCACTTTTTATGCTTTTTATATGTTTGTTTTTATAATGCATTCGCATAACATCTTCCCTTTTACATTTATATAAGCAAAAATTACAACACAACTCTGCTACCTTTCCACATTCAAATTTTAAATGTCTTCTCAAGTGCCATTTTCTTTTATAGCCATTGTTGCATTTACCACATAAATATCTGTCATCCAATGCAATCATAAATTTTTCTATGTCTAAAATATAAACAAAATGTTATTTAACACGTTCATTGCCGGCCATATTTCCGGTATGCACGTCGTTGGCCGGGTACATAAACTTTTAAAATAAATAATATATATATAATATGTATAATGTTATTATATTGTTATTATTATATTATTATTAATTAATATAACTATTATATCATTATTAATTAATATATTATATTGACAAATAATAGTTGTCAACTATTTATCACTTTGGTATATTTGCAGACAGATTGTATTAGAGTCATAAAGAGTGTGCCACCGGCTTTTCATATCAAATTTTTCGAGGGTAGCCAGTGTCAGTGGCGTCACACGGTGTGCGCAATGTTTATTTTTTGAGTTCTAAATTCAAAAGCTAAGGCAAATGGAACAAATTATACAACACAAACATAAAATTTATTCTTACAATAAATATAACTTGTAAATATAATAAATTCGTAAATTCGGTTGATGAATTTATAAACCATTAATCAGTAAACGTTGTATATTAAGTTTATGTTCATACCTATTTAGATTTTATAATTTTTATTATGTAATTTAAGTTAGAGCTAAAAATTACTGTGTAGGTACATAAATATTGTTTTTAATAATTTTTTATTCTTTATTATACATTTTTAACCTGTTTTAACTCACTTCTTTGTAAAAAGAACTTTATTCTAGAAAAACAAAACGATTGAGATATGTAAAAAAAAATAGCTAAACTCATTTGCAGTGGTATTCTCTGAAGCAGTGATTCAAACAAAGACCTGGCATTTCCTCACAAGCTGGACAGTAATACTGCGTCATCTTCCGAATTTGTTTTTGGCTGCAAACCCTGCACCTTTTTCTGTGTTTTCGGTCAAGTTTAGTTGGGAAATGTTCCGTTACTGGTGGTAATCGTACATCAGGTAGTGCATTTTCTATAATAATAAACTAAAATGGATAAACTTCGTAAATGGGTGACAATATAATTAAATAGCTATGTAGCTATTTAATATAAATTTTGAAAACTAAAAATTTTAGGTATTTTTTTTTGGACAGAATTACTCAGAATTTCTACAGAATTATTCAAAGAGCATGCGCATTATCTGAAAGGATTTACATTGCACCAGCATTGCACCTGCATTGCAACTGCAATGCACCAACATTACGCCTGCATTGCACCTGCATTTTACTTTGTTTTTTTTAATATTAAATTTTTAGATTAGAAGGCTAAAAGTTAGGGCAAATTTTAAGTATAAAAGAAGGTCGCATGATACTTCTCTGCAAAGGTACTAAAATAAAAATAAAATTATCTCTTTCATTTAAACTGAAATATTGATAATGAGGTATCTAACTTCAGAATAAATAATATTCCAATTTTATAAATTTGTTTATATTTTAAAATAAATACAATTGTCAAATTGAATTAAATTCTATAGATTTAAAATGTTTGGCAGCAATGTGTCTGGATAAAGCAGGCTTTTGCTTAGACGCATACGAACAATATGGACAAAAATTTTGAGCATCTTTACCGCACTCTACTTGTTTATGCCTTCGCAAACTTGATTTTAATTTGTAAGATTTTCCACATTGTCCACATTCAAAACCTGAAACTTAAAATATAAAAACTTAATAAATAGGTTAACAAGAAAAAGAAATAAAAGTACAGCTTGTCCCTGCATTGAGTGCACTATGCCAAAAATTGACCACTTCTACTCGAAGCAGGCAAAATATTTATTTAAACTTATACCGCTTGTTTAAAAACTAATTTGTATCGAAGTTGAAGTTGTAGACCTAGCACAAGCACACCTGTGTGCTTGTTATAACTGAAAACGTAAAAACATTTTAGCTAAAGTGACCTTTCCTTAAAATTTATGAAAAAAAGTTATTTGAAAAATATATTTAGAATAAAAAATAATGGTATATGACAAATATCAATTGTTTTTAAATATTTCGCATTTATTCTTAAAAATTAATAAAACTCGACGAACATTATGAGGAATTATGAAAAAAAAAAAAATAGTATGAGAAAGTCGAAAAATAACAGACCATCGTGCGTTTTAAAGTAGTAACCGACTATTTTTTTTACTTTCTACTCTTCTCTCTTCTACAAAAAAGGTCTCTTACAATTTTTTCGTAAACCTGAAATGAGTTTCACGAAAATTTATACAACTCTGAGTTTCTATCGTTAGAGTAACTCTTATAGAAGTTTCCCTTTCGAAAATTTATTTGAAACTTTTTTATTTTAATAATATTTTCATAAAATTTATCTTTATAATAACTTGTTATTTTATTATAATTTTTTTCAAAATTTAATAAATCATTGAGTTAGAAATAATGCACTAATTTTTTTTTCAATATAACCAAACATACGTAGGACTAAAAAAAAACTAGAGAAATAGTTTAAAACATTTCTCTTTTCATAGAAACTCAAATTTGTATAAATTTTCGTGAAACTCATAAATTAAATTTAAATTTTTCGAAATATTCATCAAAAACTATTAAAATTAGTATGCATTGAAGTTTGACGATGAATACCTTTTAAACGCTTAATTTAATCGACAAATCATAAGAGACCATTTTTGTAGAGCAGTTAATTTCCTACAAAACTATGAATTGCGCAATTCACAACAATTTTTTGTAAGCGAGTTATAAAATTCATAAGAAATGTCTCTTAAAATAATCAAACTTTAACCTTTGATATATTTTAAACGGTGAGGTTTACGATAAAATTGTAAGAGACCTTTTTTGTAGAGCGTTCGATTTCCTACAAGAATATGGGGAGAAATACTTTTTAAAGAACAGTTGTGAAGGAGATATGAATTTTTGTTTCTAATACTGAGGAAAAAATGGAAAATTGTAAAGCGGAGGACCTTCTTATCAAAATTAAGAGCTCATATTTGGTGAGAATTTTCTAAAGGTGTCTAGCAACCGATTTTTTAGAGTACAAAGTAAAAAAAAAATAGTCGGTTTTTTTGACCCACCCTATTCGGTACAGTGCCATTATTTTTTAATCTAAACATTAAATAACTTTTTTTCGTAAATCACTCAGCTTATAGTTTTTAAACAAGCAGTATTAAGCCTAAATAAATGCTTTGCAAAACTAGAAAATACATTTTGTGGTATAGGGCACTTAATCTGGACACACACTGTACGAAGAAAACAAATAAAAAGGATAAGAAAAGTTGAAGTGGATAAGTCAAATTAAGTACAGCTAAGAAAAAAGAAAAAAATAAAACGAAACAAGAAAAAAATATATTTTTTAAACTTATTTTTAAAAATGCATAAGATTAACCCATTATATTAAACTTAAGTTCCTTTTTTCACATGTCCTACTCCTTAAATGTCTATCAGCGCTCTGTTTATGCCAAAAGCTTCTATTACATAAGGGACATTGAAATGACCTATCTTTCCCACATATATACTTTCGATGTTTGTGTAAGGATTGTTGATGAGTATACTTTCGTCCACATGTACATTTAAAATGTTTGTCTAAAATGGATGTATTTTTAGCTACAGTCGAGAGGTAGACAACTACGCGTATTCACGGGGCGACGTCAATTTTCTAATTTTTAGAACAAATAACATTATTTATCTGGCTAATTATCTCACTGAGAAAAGGCCATAAAGAAGGAAGAACATTATTTTTCGCCTTATGCATATTGTATCTAAATGTATATTTTCTAATCGATTTATTGCCTTATTCAATTTTTGACTAATTCTTTTGCACACTAAACAAAAAATTATCTAAAGTTACTTTTTACCTTATTTTTGTCTAAATAGTATATTTTCTATTCATTATTTTTTCAAATTATATTTTTACAAATTTTTATTTTAACTAACCTTTAAAATTTCTAATATTTCTTTCTAATAGTAAAAAAATATAATTCAAAATTTTTCCTAATTTTATTTTTGCCTGTCTAAATAAGTGACATAATGTTATTTGCATCTAATATATATTATACCCGAACATATTTTTTGACGAAATGCTATTTTTCTGAACATGATAGCTACCATGATATGGCGCAAGCGTCGCATTATTTATATTGTTTACCTGTATTTAATTTATGATTTGTGTTTAAAATATTTAAGTAAATAATGAAAATGTTAATGGCGTGAAATTTAGGCTATGAAAATCTAGGAAAAACAATTATTTACTACTTTTTTCAAATTTAGTTGAATTAAACTACTTTAATTTTTTTTATTTAACTGCAGAAGTCCAAACATGTATACATGTAATTGCGATTTGCAGTAGTTTTTCTCAAAAAAAATTATTACAAAAATTAAAAAACAAAAATGAAAGTTAAAAGATATCAGTATCTCAAGACCATGTTTTTTGACTTTTGCTCTTTACTTGTAAGCTGACGATATATTTTCCACTTTTTCACTTTTTATTAATTACCCTGCTGAAAATGACGGGTCTGGGCGGGTATAAATGGTGCATAAACCGGACTTGAGCGGATGAAATTCACCCGCTCAAGTCCGGTCTATGCTACATTTATACCCGCGCAGACCCGTCATTTTCAATAGGGTAGGTACTATAATTTTAAATTATAAATCGTTTTAATTTTGATGAGTTAATAACAATTTGAATGAACAAAACGTAACTAATTTTAACTGTCAAAGTCTAGTAATAAATAACAAACGAATTCTAGAAAAGACGAACTTGAATTTGAATTGATTTCTCAAGGTTGACGCATCTAGATACGAGAACTTTAGCAAAACTGCACCTAGATTAGATTGTTTATTTTTCAGTGGAGTACAGGTATTTTTTTAATATTAACTAAATTTGAATTAATCTATTAATGTTAAATAATGATCTTATTTATCTTTATTTAAACAAAATATTTATTTTAAATTATTTTATTTTTATTTGGGTCGAAGGAAAAATAGTGTACATAACTTGTCGGAAAGTATCTTTCATGCATTCGGGACGTTTCCACACTCGCCTCTCCGCGGCTCCTGCTAAACATTCGCTCATGCGAAATAAATCACTTTCCGTACAAGTTATATGATATACTATTTTAACTATTTTTTTTAACATAATCTTATATTCTCAGTAATTTTATATGTTGAGGGTTTAAGTGGAGTCTACTTTAGTTTGTTCCAAATACAAAAATGACATACTTCCGAAAAGGTACTTAGGTTCCTTCTTTGTTTCTAGCTCTGTGTGTTCAGCCATGCCCAATAGTAGAAGAAGAATAAGAAGAATAAGAAGAAGAAGAAGAAGAAGAAGATTTTTTTTTAACCTGTCAATATTTATATCTGTAATTTTATGAAGAAAATTGTATTTAAGTATTTAAAATAGGATGTATAACGTCCAAATTTATGGTAAAATGTTTGTAGATATGTTGACAAATGAGAGACTTTGAATTTTCATTTGTAAGTATAATTTTTTTTTTTGCATAGGGGCAGAAAATATTTTCTCATACCTTAATTTATTGTTGTTAATTATGCCAATTCAGTATTTATTAATTAAAGGTTCGAAAACGATAGAAAGGCCCTATGGAAACGTCACAATTTAGAGAAAAGAAGTTTTTTAATTGAATACCCCGGCAGACTAACATCTCTACTCTAAATTTCTCTACTCCCTAACATCCCTACTCCATAACATCCCTACTCCACAACAACTCTACTCCGTAACATCTCTACTCCATAACATCTCTACTCCGTAACAACTCTACTCCACACTATAGACACTCGATTAGCCACTTGTCTTAACTCAAAAGTATATTTGTCATGCTAAGTCACTGTCAAAAATGAATTCAGTTTATTAATTACTTACATATTAGTGCATGTTAAGAGTACGCGGTCATTGTTGCTTTTAGAATAATTCATTTATGATTGTTCTAGATTTACATTTAAAGATAAACGCTTACTAGGAAAAAAATAAAATAATCTAGAAGAAGAAGATTCTTTGTTCTTTGAACTGCTCATTTATTATTAAGTGGCTAATAAAGTGCATATAGTGTGGAGTAGAGTTGTTACGGAGTAGAGATGTTATGGAGTAGAGATGTTACGGAGTAGAGTTGTTGTGGAGTAGGGATATTATGGAGTAGGGATGTTAGGGAGTAGAGAAATTTAGAGTAGAGATGTTAGTCTGCCAATACCCCGATACCCCAAAAACCTAACCTACAATATGTTTATAAATTAAAATATTATATTTTTAGTAAATCAAAAATATGTAATTTTTACAAATACATAACTATGTTTTTTTACATAACATGTAAAATATTATATATAAAATGTAACACTACATTAATAAATAAGTAATAATATTGAAATATTTCTTTTCTAAATGTAATATTACCTATTTATATATGTAATAAATATTATGGGCAAAAAAAAACAACTGTATACAGTAGGTATACTGTACAGTAGGTACATGTACCTACTTCATGTCTTATTCCATTGCAATATGATTCTATAACTATAATTAATGATTGTGTGATACATTATTTTAAAGCTTATTAAATTATCTTCTTGACTATACAGGGTTCCCGCTAAACATGTTATTTACCTGTTTCAAATTTGTTGATATCTTAAGCCGTTTGACACGCAAGGTATATTTAAATAAAATATGTTTTATAGAAAACTGATCAAAGTCGCAGCGTACTATAAAGGGTAATCGTAGTCACATTTCTCACATTCCTCCAAAAATGAATTTGGTAGAGAGGTTTAGGGACTACTGTTCGAAGTCGCTCCAAGACCGTTGCTCAGTTTGGACTTTTTGAGGTACATTAAAATACAATTAATTTTAAGGTCTTTTGTTCAGTAAAAAAGTTATTTTGCTTTATAAATATACTATATTCTCTAAAAAATACAATAAACAAAAAAACCAAACAATTGTTTTTTACAATATTTTTGTTAGATCTATACTGCCCCAATACGCTAAAAAGCAGTAACTCCATTTATCGCATAGCGACGTTTTCACGACAACTTTGATGTAATATTTTGAAAACGCTGCGATGCGATAAATGGAGTTACTGCTTTTTAGCGTAGTAGTGAAGTATAGTCCAGTCGTCAGGTGAATAAAATTGACTTTACCTAAAAATAATTCAGGGAGTTTTGAGCTTGGGTTTATTTAATAGGGCCGCAAATAAAAAAAAAACAATTTTGTTACCTTGATTTCGATTTGGAACTGTCATTTTTTTGACGTATTTTTCAAAAAAACCGGATTTTTTTTTTAAATATCTCAAGATCGGTGCATCCTAGGACAAAAACGTATGAAAATAAAGAGGACCAAATTTCCAATATTTTTATCGTATGTATTTTTTTTGTACGACATATAACTAATTTACAGCAAGTCCCTAAACTTTACCACAATTTTTTTTCTTTATTATTCGATAAGGCATGCCTCTTAGAACATTTTAAGTGAAAATTAAAAGAAAATCTATCTGGGGTTTCTTTTAAATTTTTGTAAAATTACAAATTTTAAAATAATTTACTTATTTGTGATCCATTATCTCGAGATTTAGTAAACCGATTTTCGATTGAAAATTACCATTGTATAAGGCATGAAAAAACCTTTAAAACCACATGTAACATGCACTAGTTTCTTTGATCCTTAATAATTCCTGCATATATTATTCGAATTTATACCTGACCTCTGGAGTACTATGGGCTATTTTTTCAAGCAAGATAGTAAATTAAAAATCGCACAGTAAATATTTTTACAATAGGTTTGAATAGTATATGTTTGTGTATAGTGATGTTTTATAAAATAAACTACGCAGAATATTTTGAAAATATTCACTGTGCGATTTTTAATTTACTATCTTACTTGAAAAAACAGACTATAGACTTTAAACTTTCAAGTTCGTTTCCTGAAAAATTTTCGTTTTGCGACTAAAATCATTTATAATTATTCACATTTAGCTTCATATTCGGCGTGAACTTGTCTGCAATGTCGAAGCACATCATGTTTTCTTTTAAATGTTTTCTGACAATAAAGACATGAAAACCGTTTTTCTTTTCCACAGTCCAAACGTCTGTGGCAACTTAGGACCGATTTGTTTTTATATAAGCCTTGACAACCTGGACAGGTCACTCCTCCTAAAATATATTTAAAGAGTTATTTTTAGTTATATATTCTATTGATCTAGTTTTTCAATCATCGGTACAGAGATAATGGTAGTCAAAGGAGTTTCGGTATGCTGCCCTCGTCAGTATACCATCTATCGAGTTTGCTTCTGAACTGAATAAAGTCCGAATAGTATATTCTGTAACAAGTGTAGAATTATGCATATTCCGAACGAGAGAATGTTTTTCACCCGAGCCGGGATAGCGGCGAGGGGGATGTTCCACGATTGAGGAATAGCCATTCCACACGTGTTGCAGACTATACTTTTTCTACGACTGAAGTTTTATAAATTCACATTTTTGTACCTATTATATATAATATATTAACCAAAAGTTTTGATAAAAAAACAATAATTTACATCCAGTAATTTAATTTTCATCTAATAGTTTAATATTTTATAGTAAATTGAGTATTGTTTCGTTGACTTGGCTAAAAATAAACCCTTACGGTATGTTTCTTATACCGTAAGAGTTTTTTGTGGCATTTAACTAACATTCTAAGACAGGAATGACTCTTATTACTGACGAGGACAGCTGCCCAAAATTTCACAATTACGATGGTAGGAAAAATATATTGATGGATTATTATATTATTCACAGCGCCTGCGCTAAAATAATATTATACGGTAGTTTCGAATAATCAAAAAATTTCAAAATTTGTCTGTCCGTCTGTCCGATGTCACGATTTATGTAGAACGAATAATCCGATGAACTTGAAATTTTCAGGAAAAAAGTTCTATGAGGGAAAGATCCCTGTTGTTTTTGAAAGTAATCCCCCTAAAAACAAAAAAGTTATGGGGGGGGGAGGGGGTTAAACTTGTTAAAAAATTGAAAAAAACTGAAAGAAATTTCCGATTGACGTAACTTTTTTAGGAAAAATTACTAAAAAAGGCCCATAAATATTTTTTTTTTTTTTTTTATAACTATTCTTTTTAAGTATTTGGGAAAATACAACATACCATTTACTGTGAATAATAAATAATGGAATGCGTAGCATTAAATAACTTCACGGCTTGTTTAATTAATATTTTTGTAATTCTGAATAAATTTTTTAAAAAATCCTGTTCTTATAGTTATTTACCGCTCTCGAAAGTTCGTTACTCTTTTTGTAGGCATTGAAAACAATTTCATGAGCATGTAACGAAAGTAAAACAAAACTGTTTCCGTTTCCGAAAAAACCCTTTTGGTCCATCTATCGTTAGACATTTTTATGTAATAATAATAAGGGCTACTTCATCTGAGTTTAGCATGTTCTTTGGTACTTGGTCTACTGCTTATGCTTTTTGGACCGATCCAGAGTAAAAACAGACCAATAACCAAAAAATAAATTAAGTCCAGATGGTCCCTACAATAGGTGCATAATATGTAGGGACTATAATAATTGTAGGGACTATTTTGTTTAATGTTACTAACCTAACCTCAAACCCTAGTATAAATTAGTTTAGCTCATTATTTTTATTGTGTGATCGTCCATGTCCGAAACTACTTCTTTACAGTATATGAATTTTTGCGAGCATCGTACCTGGATTCGGGAGAAAAGGTGTTTAGCAAAGACACAACAAGATACTTTAAAGTTAACTTGACACACAAAAGAACGTCTGATTTGCTAGACGAGTACAAGGCAAGTGTTGTTGCAAATAAACATAGGAATGGCGATTTCTCCCGTTAGATTAGACAGGGACAAAAGTTCTACCCAAAAAGGATAGAAGACATACATACACTCCCACTTTCACCCAACCAAACAAATTCTGTATTTGTTGTTTGTTGAACAAATACAATATTTACTTGGCCGGGCGAAAAGTGTAACTATTATTTTTATTAAAGAAATTACTGGCGCCATCTAAATTTTAGTAGAATTATCTTATTCTACAGATTCACATTAGCTATGTTAGTTCGTGCCGCTCAGTGCTGCACTTTCCGGCCAACCAAATAAATACTGTATTTGTTGTATGAAAAACAAATACAGTATTTATTTGGTTGGCTGGAAAGTGTAGCACAAATGAGATAGAGATAGGGTAGACGTCTTTTGTTTCATAATTCTAGTTGTAGAGAGCTCCATTTTTCGTTATTTGACTGGACTAGTATAGAAAAGGCGAAGTATACTTTGCCTTTTCTATACTAGTCAGTAAAAGCATGTCAGGGTAAAGATTTTAAAAGCTAAAACATAGCCAGTTAATGGTACATTCTACACTGATACAGAAACTTAAATTTATATGAGGTATCGGGTTAAGATGTTAAAGCATCGTTAAATCTTATAGAATGCGGGACGTAAAATTTGAGTAGGTAACGGTCACGAGGTACAAAAAATCAAGTTAAAGACCGGGAACCGACCAATATAAATTAATATTTACACTGCTTCTTGTTTTATACACTTATTTTAATTTAATTTTGGGATAATACAATATAAAATCTAATATACAGATTTATTCTTATGGTACAACTCCCGTAACTTTTGAACGGAATGAGATTCAATTTTTTATTCGGCAAGGCTGCGCTAGGTGGGCAATGAGGGTCAATATTTTAAATTGCACACTAGGTCTTGTGATATCTCATTTTAAAGAGCTTCTCTATTCAACTCTAACTATTTATTTTTTAATATTTTTTTTTGAAGATTTTTTTTCTTCAAAATTATTCAAATTTTTAATGTTTTGTGCACAAGTATTAAACATTTTACATGAAAATGACAAATAATTAGTCTTAACATGATATTACACGATGTGTTAACTATTTTGACCTTTTTGCGCAAAATTTCCAAAATAAATTTTTTCAAAATATTGAAAATTACCTCAATTTTGGATAAAAACAAATCTTCAAAAAAACTTTAAGCTTTTAAAAATACGTATAACAAGATTTAGGGTGCCCCGTATAGTAAGTCCAGTAGTTTCCTAATGTGATTATATTTTTACATATTCAAGAATACAATTAAAATATACAAATTAAAAACATTTAATGATCTACAAAACGTTAATCTCCTATATAAAACCTTATTTTCAGACCCCCTCCCGCCAATAATAAATAATTCTAGTAATATACATTAGGGTGTAGCGTACTTTATAGCATACAGCGAGCCTAAAAAGTACGAAACACGTTAAATTATAGTACCATCCAAAGTGTTCCATACTTTTCAGTATATAAAAATTTCAAAACACTAAAAGGCTTGGGGTGCCATTTTTTTTTATTTTACCTAAAAGAAAAATGTGTGAAGTTACACAACAATCAGAGGAGAATTTGGTGCTCGGCAAGGCCAACACAAGCAAAAATCCTCACGTATTTTGTGAGGAGTTTTGCTTGCTTTGACGTTGCAGATCATCAAACTCTTCTCTGATTGTTTTGTAACTTCACAAATTTTTCTTTTAGGTTAAAAAGAAATAAATGGCACCCCAAGCATTTTAGTTTTTCAAAATTATGTATATGCTATACACGGTGTCCCACGGTAGACAAATCATTCAAACTGTGGCGTTATTAACAAAGATATCAACATGAAACTTTTACCAGTCAATAAGGACCTAATTATCTTCAATTGACCCAAAACAAAAGTTTTCTACTCTTTTTTGGTTTTTAGCTAGAGCTCCACACATGCACTTTTTAAAGCATAACAATACTTTCAAATGCCAAAATTAAAAAAAGTAACAATTTTTCTTTATCATATGATAGTTTTTTTCACTAAAAACAATAATTTTCGATTTAAATTCTTAATTTTATAAAACCTTAAAGAAGTGCAATTGCATAATGGAATGGTCCCGCTATGGCAAAAGAGTAGGATGCCTTGAAATTAAATTTTTTAAATAAGTCGTATATGATGACAATAAATGTCAAATTTGATTTTACATTATAATCAAAAAATTAACAAAGCAAGATTTTTATAAAACCAAGTTTTGAATGCCAAAATGATAACTTTAGAAGTAAAGAAAGAAATTATTTTAACTTATGGAGAATATGCTCGAAATTTAAGAGAAACAAGGAGAAGAATAGTAGAAAAGTTCCCCGATGATAGTATTAGTTAATTTAGCGTACGAAGAATTGTTAATTTATTTTTGGATACTGGACGAGTGAGGGACATAAAAAAAGTTTGCGAAAGTCCAGTAACCAAAGATCCTGGAACTATAACTATAATTCAAGAAGCAGTTATCAATGATCCCCACACGTCTACAAGGATAATCGTAAGGGAACATCATTTATCACGCACATCAGTTAGTAGGGTTATTAAAAATTCTAAATTACATCCGTATAAATTATGTCTTAATCAAGAGTTACATGGGAGGGATTTTGAAAATAGGGTTCGATTTTGTGATGAACTTTTGGAATTAACAGGGGATGACGAGGACTTTTCTACCAAAATTTTGTTTAGTGACGAATCTACATTTAAAAGCAATGGAGTTGTCAACAGGCATAACATGCATTATTGGTCTGTTGAAAATCCGCATTGGGTTAGGCATGTTGACAACCAGCGGATTTGGTCTTTAAATGTTTGGGTAGGGGTACTGGGGGATTCGGTTATTGGACCTTACTTTTTTAATGGGCATCTAAATGGGAATATGTACCTAATTTTTTTGCGTGATGAATTACCGGAACTTTTAGAAGACGTACCACTAAATTTGCGAAATGACATAATTTTTATGCAGGATGGGGCTCCTGCTCATTTTTTTCATGAGGTGAGGACTTTTTTGGATGAGACTTATAATACATGGATAGGTCGTGGTGGTCAAATTGCCTGGCCAGCAAGATCACCCGATTTAACCCCGTGTGATTTTTTTTTATGGGGATTTGTAAAGGACAGGGCTCCCACCACTCCTGAAAATATGCGTCAAAGAATTATTGAAGCATTTAAGGAAATAACACCGGTAATGCTTCAACGAGTCAGACATGATTTTGAAAGTAGGCTTTTTATGTGTATTCAGGAGGATGGGAGAACTTTTGAACATTTACGAAACGACTATGACTAACTACTTTACAAAAAGACAGATAGATACACAGACAGACTCAGACATCTAAACAAAATTAAATTGCTTTATCGTGTTAAAATGGGGGTTTCTTATGTAGACGATGTGAGGAAGAGGATCAATGCAGATACATATTAACTTGCTGCTTGATTTGAATCCATTTGAATCGGGGAAGACTCGCAAAGAATTAGAATTATTTGCTAATAATAGATTTTGTGAAATGGCATTTATATTCCCATGATTCTCTGAAGTTAGATGCGTAATTTTTACTTTTTTTCATCAGAACTGGAGTGATTTGGGAAAACCTAAGGACTAACATGGATTTATTTGAAATATTGTACAAAACAATTCTAATAACACTGAAAATATTCTAGAAAGGCGTAATATTTTGTAGATGTATGGAATTTGACACAATGATGAGTTAATTAATTCAAATATCATAAATACGTCTTGCGTTTCGCATATTAATAAATAATATTAATAATAACAATCAATTTGATATTTTAACTTATGAGAATTATTCTTAGTATCATTTAACTTTTAATTCCAACCAAAATGTACGTAATTAATTACATAACAATAAATTAATTGACTAAATTGCCCATAATATGACAGTTTTTTTCCTTTGTTCTTCTGTATTTGGTCTAATTTTGGTCTGGTTTGGTTCAAAAAAACAAAACAAACGACTAAGAACAAAAGCACGAAGTAGGACTAGATGAAGTGACCCTAATATGCAGGGCCGGACAGAGCCAGCCCGGGCCCCGGTGCAACTTTTTACTCCGGCCCCCATTTTTTCAAAACATAATTGTCCCATGCAGGCCTGCAGCTAAGGCACTGAAAATTTTACCAAATTATGTTAATTTCTAACTGTTTTATTTTCATAGTTCAGCAAGCTTAAGTATGTAAAAAATAATAAAGTCTTAGCGAAATTTTTTTCAATTTTGATAGCTCTGGCGCCGTAGGCAATTTTTTTACAAATTTTAAGCTTTTGCAAGCTTGAACTAAAAAAAATACGTAGGTAAATTAGCCCTAGCGCCGCGGGCGAATTTTTTTACAAATTTTAAAACACTAGTAACAGTGCACTATTATTTTTTACAAAAATCCAAAAAGGCTTAAGCGCTGCCGCGGCAAAAATTTTTCTATTGCCCATTTGGAACGAGATCTACTTATTTGCTCATTTTGACGCCTTATGGATCTGGGGGAGTATAAATAAATAAACTGTTTATTAAAAACTTCTGTCGCAGGGCCCCCTTCGAGCCCGGGCCCCGGGTAATCTGTACCCCCTGCACCCCCCTGAATCCGGCCCTGCTAATATGAACCAACTGCAACTTCATGCAACTGCGAGGGAAGGGGGTTACAAGCTAATTAATTCTTTTTTTTTAAATCTCATAATTATAAAACATGTTTTATCATAAGTTGTCCAATAGGTTCTATAATAACTTGCTTTACCAATACTTTCATTATGATATAGACTTGACTTTGTAAAAAAAACTGCTAAGATTAATCTAAGATTAATCCAATCATACCAATTAAAAAATTTGATTGAGCGCAAAAAATCAAAATTTATTAGTAATTAAGTAATACACTCTGTAGTATAAAATACCCTAGTCCACAAGGTCCTTACTAAGTCTAAGTAAAAATCTAATTTATCACATTAGATTTGACATTTATTTTTATCGTGAACGTCATATTTGCAAACATTTATTTTCATAGCATCCTCTCTTTTACATTAGCGGGGTCATTCCATAATGCACTTACCATTTTTTACCGTTTTCTAAAATTAAAAATTTAAATAGAAAACTATTGTTTTTAGTAAAAAAAACTATCATATGATAAAGAAATGATATTATTTTTTTAAATTTTTGCGTTAAAAAATGTTATTAAGCTAAAAAAAAATTCTGTTTGTTGCTCTAGCCTAAAAACAGAAAAAAGTACAACACTTTTTTCTGGCGTAAATTGAAGGTAACTAGGTCTATATTGACTGGTAAAAAATATATTTTAATAGCTTTGATAATAACGCCACAATTTGACTGATTTGTCTACCGTGGGACACCGTGTATATAGTACCCTACACCCTAATATACATATGGAATTATTTATTATGGGTTGGAGAGGGGTCAGAAATTGAGTTTTTATATTTATGAGATTAACGTTGTAAGTCATTTATAATTTTTAATTTGTTTTTTTTTTCTTGTCTTAAATATGTGAATATGTGAAAATATAATCACGAAACTGGCCCACGTTTAATGTATTAGATTGTTTATTATTCTATATGCCAAAATCAAATTTGAAATAAATTAATTTTGTTCAAAACGATGTTTTTGTTTACAATGACGAAGAACATCATGTTTTCTTTTAAATGTTGTGTGGCAATATAAACATGAAAACCGTTTTTCTTTGCCACAATCTAAACGTCTATGACTGTCTACGGCTGCTTTGTTTTTATATGAGCCATGGCAATCCGGACACGAAACTCTTCCTCCTAAAATTATTAAATACTTAGATAACTAACTTACAGGTAAGCCACTCTAAAAAAACTTTGTATTCGCATGCGCGCGATTCTAACCCAATAGGACCGGCTGTAAATAGGATAAAAATCTGTAGCAAAGACCATTGTCTGCAAAATACGATAGGCTACATTTTATATCTAAAAAGTTTTTAAACTATTTTTCAAAGTTGGTTAAAAATAGACTCAAATTTACAGTAAAAAAAAATCCTAAAAAGCGGAAATTTAAATTAAATATTTCTGAAAGGGGACTGATCTGGGGGCAAATATTTTTTGTTTAGATAGCTACTTATGGCTGCTAAGTACTAACATATTTTCAGACCTAAATATTTTTCCCCCAATTTTTTTACAGATATCTAAACTTTCGGTTTTTCTAATAATACCCTGTATTTAGGCCCCAATATCTCCAATGAGCACGGGGAATTTCTTTTGAATATTTTATATGTTAAATACGTAATTAGTCCACAGTATTATTTGTTGAGTTGATTATTTTCTTCTAAATAGTCGAAAAAAAAAATACAAAATATGTGAAATTTTGCATTTGCAGCATGCTACGATATCTGAAATATCTCCGCTTGTAAATAGGATAAAAATTAAAAACAAAAACCATTTTCTGCAAAATAATAAACAAAGTTTTTTAAAATTATTTTTTAAAATGGATTAAAAATGGTCTCAAATTTACAGTTTTAAATCGTAAATAACGGAAATTTAAACTAAAATATTTTTGGGGGCTGACCGGGGGCTCAATATTTTTTTCTACTTATGCCTACTAAATACTTCCAAATTTTTAGACCTAAATATATTTCCCCTATTTTTTTATAAATTTCTAAACTTTCGGTTTTTCTGGACCTATGTTTAGGCCCCAATATCTCCAACGGGCCGGGGAAAAAAAGAAATATTTTATATGTTAAAGCCCTACATGTAATTATTTAACAGTATTATTTGTTAAGTTGATTTTTTTTTTCTCGAAATAGTCGAAAAAAAATCAAAATATTAAGTTTAAAAGTAGGGACAAAATATTCAAGTCTGAATATATGAAATTATTTAGTAGTCATAAATAGCTATTTAAAAAAATAGTGACCCCCAGGTCAACCCCCTTTCAAAATATTTTAGTTTAAATTTCCGCTTTTTAAGATTTTTTAACTGTAAATTTGAAACTGTTTTTATTTAACACATTTCGAAAAATAATTTTAAAAAACTCTTTAAACAAAAAATGTAGCATATTGTATTTTGCAGACAACGGTTTTTGTTTAATATTTGTATCCTATTTACAATTGGATATACTTAAGATATCGTAACATGCTACAAACGCAAAATTTCACAGTATTTTGACTATTTAGAGAATAAAACACAACTCAACAAATAATACTGTCGAATAACTACATATAGGGCTTTAACATATAAAATATTAAAAAATTTTTCCCCGTGCCCATTCAAGATATTGGGGCCTAAATATAGGGTATTTTTAGAAAAACCGAAAGTTTAAAAGTCTCTAAAAAATATAGGGAGAAAATATTTCAGTCTCAAAATATGTAAATATTTAGTAGTCATAGGTAGTTATCTAAAAAAAAAAAGTATTGAGCCTCAGATCGGCCCCCTTCAAAAATATTTTAGTTTAAATTTCCGCTTTTTACGATTTTTAACTGCAAATTTGAGACCATAAAATTTTAACATATAAAATATTAAAAAAAATTCTCCCGTGTCCATTATATAGGGTATTATTAGAAGTCTGTAAAAAAATAGGGGAAAAATATTTAAATATTAAAAATATGGGAGTATTTAGAAGTCAGAAATAGCTATCTAGAAAAAAAATATATTGACCCCCAGATCAGCCCCTTTAAAAATATTTTATCTCAAACTTCCGCTTTTTTTACGATTTTTTTACCTTATGTTTTAACCCATTTTGAAAAATATTAAAAAAAAAAAC
>CAUEHQ010000622.1:0-18961 GCA_958510825.1 Brachypterus glaber | reverse complement strand
ATGAGATTCCGTGATTGGCTTACAAGATAGATGGCGTCACATCAAGCCAATTACGGCATCGCATTGTTATGTACTATGTTGTTATGCGAGCCTGTGGATATGTCATTTAGCGCTGTGACGTCAGAGTCGCATTCTCTCGTTGAATGGAGTTTAGTAGTAGTAAAATAAAACCTTTTGGTTTAAAATAGTACAGTTTATCATTAACTCTGATAAACCTACTAAATTTGTTAAATAAAACTTTATTTCTGGAAGGTTTTGTTACCCAGCAATAAAAGGAAAATATTTATTTGAACCACCTTTCATTAAAATTGACACATGTGGAGAATGGAAAGGTAACGTTTAAAACAATTACAAGTGCGATTCTTCAAGAACGCCCCGGGGGGTTGTATTCTGTTAAGTGGGCCACCTCCTTTGAGCAGTTTCTGGAACTGGTTTCTTGGAAAGGACATTTATTTTATTAAAAAAATACCTACAAGAAAAAAATAAGGCGCTAGTATTATACGGTAGTTTCGAATTTCCCAAAATCGCCAAAAAACGTCCTAGACAAAAAATTCTTGAATACAAATGAAAAAAAAAAAAGAAACTTTGAAAATGTCCGTCTGTCTGTCTATCCGTCTGTCCTTCTGTGAGTCTGTCCGTCTGCCAGTGTATCCGTCTGGCCGGCTTCCCGTCTGCATGTCTGCCCGTCTGTTCGTCCATCCGTCCGTCCGTCCCTCCGTCTGATGCACTATGGGCCACAGACCCCGTATTTTTGTCAAAAGTCGATTTTGGGATTTTGACGAAAAGAACCACAGTTATAATCACTATTAGTTAAAATTTATATGAACATAATATTGGCCAGGGTAAGGGTACAAAAATGAACATTTAAAAAAATATATAACTTTGTTTTTGGTTTTATTAATAAATAAATTAATACATTTTTGAAATATTTTTTTATAAATTTAAAAATATACATAGGCAAGTAAAAAAGTCTCATAATTTATTATCGCGAAAATTAACCCTATCAAATTTTTAACCTATTCTTTAAAATATCTAGTAAATTTGGATACTCTGCAGTTTTTTAAAGGCTATTTAGCGGGTACTAGCCTCGAATATTTTTAAAATAAAAATGTCCTTATACACAGCTTGTCAAAAGTCCGCCCCGTGGGGGGCCCTTTAACTTTTGAACGGCTTAAGATATCAACTTGAAATTTCGAATACGTAAATAAGATAACTCAAATATTTTTTTGGTATATATTTGGCTTTTGCTTAGGGGCACAATGGAGACAGGGGGATAAGGGGGTACTTTTTTTAATAGAAAGGGGGGTCGATTGTCACATCAATTTAAAGCTTATAAAATTTTCTATTTTTAAAGCTTATAAAATTTTCTATTTGTCAAAATATTTTTTAATTTTTTCGGAGCAATTTTTGGGGGTTATTTTAAAGCCCCAAAAATAGGGATTTTCATTGAAATTTCTTTAAAAAAATCAAACAATTTTCGAAAAATGGTTTATTTCATCATGAAAATAAATCAATGATACTTTTAAAATAAAAAAAAACCGAAGATAAGCTATTTTGTGGATACAAAATATAAAATTTCCCGAATGGCGTTCCACATCTTGAAAATGTCAGAATGGTAAAAAAATGGTTTTTCTAGACCATAATTTGATTCTCTTCACAAATCAATACGATTTAAGTCTATATCTTCAATACAAGTTAAGTTATTACGAATTTATTACATGGTTGTTTTCCGATTTTCAAAAAGGCAAAAAATGACCCACCCTAATATCTCAGCAACCAACGATTTTTTTGCGAAAAGCCATTAACGGGGGTATATAAACACTAAGTTATGGGGACATGCAAAATTTCAGCAAAATCGGAGAGATGAGTTCCGGATAGAGGGGCTAATTGACGTGGAATCACTCAATTGTGAAGAATGCTTGTCAAAAAGTTACATGTTCCTGGCGCCTCTTGAAATGTTACAAGCACCTGTAGGTTTAAAATTGCATTAAACCTCTTTTTCTAGAAAATGTAGAGCATCAACCTACATTTTACGTAAAACGACCCCCGCAGTATTTACTTACAATCGCACGCGTACACACAGAAAAACAATATTTTAATAGAAAGTATTTGTGACATTTGTGCACATGTGTTAGATACCTGTTGCAAGTATAACAATACTTGATATAGTATTATTATAGTATAGTATTCAATATTTAGTTTTAAGTTCAATTAATACTTGTTTCCAAATATTTAGTATTGGTACCTACTATTTTTCACGAGGGGTTAGCCGCTAAAGAATTATCTAAGGTGTAAACATTGGAGGAAATATTTTAGGTAAACTCTCGAGGACATCCAAAGAAATTTCAACTTTACCAAATATGGGACCTTTTTTTAAAGATTTTTCAGGGTAATCTTAAAGGAATTCGAGGTAATCTTGAAGGAAATCTGAAGGAAGTCTTAAGGGATTACCTTCTAGAAGGAATTCAGGCATACATTTTTTTTTCAGCCGTTACCCCATTTTTCATTTTCATTAATTTTGCTATTTTAAATACTCAGTATAAGTATCTACTTGCTAGCAAGAACGAACGATTATAGAATTCGCAAAGATGCAAGTCTCTTACCTAACAAATTTACACCAAGATATTTCAAGAACGCTTTGACATAGGGTTGAAGTTTAAAACAAATGTTTTCTACTACTTAAAAATTTTTGTTCCAAATTTTAAGTCTATGCGTCAAAGCTTTTTGGAAATATCGTAGTGTTGCTTTGGAAGCAACTTGCATCTTTGCGAGAACTATAGTTTCTTTAAAACTTTTTATTATTTAAACAATTGGTTTATATAAAATGCTAACTCACTTCAGCAATCAACGCCCAGCCCAAACCCCTGGACTTAGAAACTTGAAATTTGGAGAGTTTGTTCCTTTTATGATATAAGCACCCACCCATATTTGACAAAAATGTTGTTTATCGAAATCGAAAAGATAGGTGTTTCGGGATTTTTCGATATTCTACCCCTAAGGTGGTAAAAATCGTCATATTTAAGTCGTAAGTGGTGAATTATGTAAATATTACCCTTTTTTGAAAAGTGTGAGTATCTCAAAGACCTTAATCTAGAATCTTCATATTTGGCAAAAATGTTTTTTATCGAAATTGAAACCCCTAAGGGGGTGAAACGGGGGTTGAAAGGGGTTTTAAAGAGTGTGCGTATTTCAGAGATCTTTTAATCTAGAATCTTCATATTTGAAAAAAAAGTTCTTTATCGAACTCAAAAATATACGTGTTTTAGGATTTTTCGATATTCGACCCCTAAGGTGGTAAAAATCGTCATATTTAAGTCGTAGGTGATAAATTATGTAAATCTTGAACTTTTTTGGAAAGTGTGTGTATCTCAGAGACCTCTTGATCTAGAATCTTCATATTTGACAAAAATGTTCTTTATCGAAATCGAAAAGATACGTGTTTCAGGATTTTTTCGATATCACAGGCCCACAAAAAAAAAAATTCTGAGTCTTGGATTCCAATATGATATTCCTATGTATTTTTTCCCGCTGAAACTGAATCCGCAACCCGTTTAACCCCAACACGTCAGGATTTTTTTACATAACCTCAAAAAACACCCGAAAAACTACTGAAACCTCTAAAATCACCTATGCCATACCACTGTCACCCCCCTGTCCCCAAATTGCTAATTCTAAAACCCCATACACCCATAATCCCCTAACCTCAAAATACCATAGCCGCATAACCTCCAAACCTCGTAACCTCATTAAGTAGAAAAATCTAGTTTGGGAAAACAGAAAACATTCTTCACTTTTTTTTTGTGGAACATAGTCATAGGTAAGTAACTCTATAACCCCACAATCCCCAACACCATAACCTCAAAATCCCTTCACTTCGTAATCCCATATTCTATATCCCCTTAATCCCGTTATCCTATTCTGTGAAGAAGTCCGGTTAAAAAAATAATGAAGTAAACCTTGACTCATGACTTCACTCACAAAACTCTTATGATTTTGAGAACCGGATTTCTCCACAGAATAGGATGCTGGTGTTACGAGGTTATAATATATGGGGTTATGGAGTGAAGGGGTTAGGAGGTGTGATGAGATTTTAGGTTTATACAGTTACTTATTCATAACTATATTCTACAAGATAATTTCACGTAATTGTTCTGTTTCTTCGAACCAGATTTTTCTACTTAATGAGGTTACGGGGTTTTGAGGTTATGGATTAATGGTATTTCGAGGTGAGGGGATTATGAAATTACGAATTTGGATGAAGGGGGTGAAAGTGGTATGGAGTAGACTTTAGCGGTTTCAGTAGTTTTTCGGGTGTTTTTTGAGGTTTTGTCAAAATCCTGACGTGTAGAGGTTAAACGGGGTACGGATTCGGTTTGGACTTTCGGAATCCTAGACTCACAATTTTTTTTTGTGGGCTTGTGTATTCTAGGGATCGAGGAGGTGAAACGGGGGTTGAAAGGTGTTTGAAAAAGCGTGCGTATCTCAGAGACCTCTTCATCTAGAATCTTCATATTTGGCAAAAATGTGCTTTATCGACATCGAAAAGATACGTGTTTCAGGAATTTTCGATATTCGACCCCTGTGGGTGTAAAAATTGTGATATTTTAGTTTTAGGGGGAAATAATTTAAAGATTAGACATTTTTTAAAAAAGTGCGTATCTCAGAGAACTGTTACTTTACTATCTCGATATTTTTTTTTCAGGAATTTTCGATATTCGACTCCTAAGGGATGAAACGGGGGTGGAAATGTTTTTAAAAAAGTGTACATATCTTAGAGACCTTTTAATCTAGAATCTTCATTTGGCAAAAATTTTCTTTTTTGAAATCGAAAAGATACATGTTTCAGGAGTTTCTGATATTCAACCCCTAAGGGAGTGAAACGGGGGTCGAAAGATTTTTTAAAAGGTGTACGTATCTCAGAGATCTCTTAATATAGAATCTACATATTTGGCAAAAATTTGCGTTATCGACATCGAAAAGATACGTGTTTCAGGAATTTCCGATATTCAACCCCTACACGGAAAAAAAAATTATAGCTAGGAGCGCTATAACACACATACCAAGCAAATTATAATCGCTTATTATATAAATACAAGGCTTTCTCTTACAATTATGGCAGTCAGTGTAAAAATTTATATGAAATACTTTAATTGTTTAGTGAATAATAAAATATAACAAATAGTATTGCATTTATAGCTTAAATAGATTTAATTATTGTCCGTGCTAATAATTTTTATAATATAATAAAATTTCTGTAAATTTATAATAGTGCCTGTAATAAATATAATCGTGTCTGTAATATATATAATCGTTTCCAATTTATTTTTAACATTATTAGTTATTGTGTCCCTTATAATCTATAGCTTAAATCACTATAATTTGCCACTGTTACCAAATATCTTATAATGTATAGCGCAGAGCCCACTAATTTCTTTCCGTGTAGTAGTAGTAGTAGTAGTAAAAGGTGGGTAGGCTCCGAGGCCTGACAAGTAGGCCCAATGGCCCTTTTTGTCTGCCCCAAGATTACCTACCCAACCTGCTGCCTATCCTCAATCTTCCTGAATCTGCCAGACCTTCTGATGAACTTCATAACATCTTATTCAACCCCTAAGGGGGTGAAACGGGGGTTTAAAAGTTTTTTTTAAAAGTGTGCGTATCTCAGAGACTTTTTAATCTAAAATCTTCATATTTGGCAAAAAAATGTGCTTTATCGACATCGAAAAGATACGTTTTAGGAATTTTCGATATTCGACTGCACAGAGGGCCAGGGAAAAAAAATGGACAAAAATTCTGAATTTTTGCATACGGCTATTTTTGATACCGCTGATTTCGAATAAAATAATGAAAAAATTAAAAAAAAAATTTCCGCGCCACTAGGGTGGTCCAAAATTTTATTTTTCTTTCGATCTTTATAAAAATGTGTCAAATGTCTTCTTTTGATTATGTTTATGTAGACCAATGTTCATAACCTAAAAATTCAAAATGGCGGAGTCAATATGACTCATCGGTTTTTGAACCTTTACTGTATTTGCACGAAATCAGGGGTAATTTTTTTTGAAAAGTCTTCAGTTTTGGAGAAATACTTAAAATTAAAGCACTTAATATGAAAAATATATAATCAAACTTAAAAATTAATTTAATCCCCTATTTTTGTGAAAATCTTTATTTCAACGTATTATGTCATCTGTAAAATAAACTATTTTTTTTAATCATAGAATATGTACTTAATTATCCTCAGATATCCTCCATGGAAATTTTTCCTTAACTATAGTAATATTATTCTATGGAAAAAAGAGTTGCGGATTTTTTGCGCAACACAGAGAAAAATAATAAAGTTTTTTTATATACGTATTTTTTACGTAGATATTAACAACAGGTTAATGGTAATCCAATAATTTTGGCTTAACGCACAATAAAACTTGACAAAAATGTTTGATCAAAACAAAACCCTTATATTTTCTAGAATTAAAGATTTAAAAAAAAAATAGGAAGCTTCACAGTATGAAGTGAAGTCGAGAAAGTACTTTATTATTTTTCTCTGTGTTGCGCAAAAAATCCGCAACTTTTTTTTCCATAGAATAATATTACTATAGTTAAGGAAAAATATCCATGGAAAGGCACACTTAACAAATGGATATATTTTTTTTTAATTTATGATTTAAACTGATAATTACTATTTTCACGTTTCTAGGACCTTTAATTACGATACAGACACTTTACTAATTATGTAATATATTTTTAGACATATCTGATGATACTTAAGTACATATTCTATGATTAAAAAAATAGTTTATTTTACAGAGGCATATCTTGAAATAAAAATAGGGGATTAAATAAATTTTTAAGTTTGATTATATATTTTTCATATTAAGTGCTTTAATTTTAAGTATTTCTGAAGACTGAAGACATTTCAAAAAAAAAATAGCCCTAATTTCGTGCAAATACAGTAAAGGTTCAAAAACCGATGAGTCATATTGACTCCGCCATTTTGAATTTTTAGTTTATGAACATGACATACATAAACATAATCAAAAGAAGACATTTGACACATTTTTATAAAGATCGAAAAAAATAAATAAAATTTTGGACCACCCTAGTGGCGCGAAAATTTTTTTTTTATTTTTTTCATTATTTTATTCGAAATCAGCGGTATCAAAAATAGCCGTATGCAAAAATTCAGAATTTTGTCCACTTTTTTTTCCTGGCCCTCTGTGCCCTGTGGGTAAAAAATTGTGATATTTAAGTTTTAAGGGGAAATAATTTAAAGATTAGACATTTAAAAAAAAAGTGCGTATCTCAGAGAACTCTTACTTTACTATCTCGATATTGGGCAGAAATGTTCTTTATTAATATCGAAAATTATAAAGGAAATATTACCTTATACCCTTGATTGAGGGGAAATTATTAAACAAGTTTATAACCTACTATACTATACTATACTATAGTAAAAAGATAACTAATTTAAGTGTTTAACTAACCCGTTCGAAGAACGGGCTTCACGGCTAGTAGTTTATAAACTAACTAAGAATTTGATCAATGAAATTAAATGTGACAAATAAATCTGAAATTTTATTATTTGAACCATTGATTACGACGCTTAAAGCACTTTTACGTAATTCACTTTTGTTGGTCTAGGTAACGGTTGGTTTACCCAATAATTAACATCAAACTAAGAATTCTACCAATGAAATTAAATGTGACAAATAAATATGACATTTCATTAGTCAAATACTTAGTTTAGTGTTGAATATTGGGTAAATTAACATTAATACATTAATACGTAGGATCGTACGAGGACACGCATTCAACTTTAATCAAGCAAAACATTTTATTTAAGTTCTTAACATGCAGATACATAAACTTTTAAGCCACTAAATATGATTATGTT
The DNA here is from genome assembly GCA_958510825.1 of Brachypterus glaber. NCBI lineage: Eukaryota > Metazoa > Arthropoda > Insecta > Coleoptera > Kateretidae > Brachypterus > Brachypterus glaber. Next base: position 11,073 of record CAUEHQ010000622.1, on the reverse strand, counting down.
GATAAAAAATGCGGTGAAAGTAAAATATTTATTAATGTAAATTGGTTTTCTTAAATTCGTTAATTATTTTCAGATCGTCGTATCAGAACGACAAGGTTTCGAATAACATTTTTTCAGATTTTCACTTTTTTGCATTCTTGAAAGCTTTTTACTACCTTTTTGCCTGTACTTAAAAAATAAAAATATTATGTACATAGCCCATTTTATTTACAATGTAATCAGGTTCTATCTGCATGTTTGTAGATTTTTATGGTGCAACGACGTTCTAGTAGTAGTAGTAAATTTTTGGGTTGGCCAAAGCCGGACAACTAGCCCATTTCTGGCCCTTTTTGTCACACCAGGCAATCCCAGCCATTTACTAATTTGAGTCCTCCTTGAACCTGCCCGTCCTTTCAATAAAGGTCAAGATATTCTCCCTTCTCTTGGTTGAGTCTTTGAGTTTCAGAGACTTGCAACCATCCTGTCGTCAAAGTCAAACGACGTTCTAACTGATAATAAAAGTTAATTTTAATTTCTTACATAAAAATCATGTAGTCCATTAATGAAAATTAACTTAAGTCACATCGATGTCACTAATGCCTAAATCTGTGATTTTTATCAAAATTATGGAGATTGAACAGCCACAAAAAAATGTGAATCTAATGCAAAACAGTTCTAACTTAAGGATTATCCACAGGCTTGCATAAGCAGACATAACGCATAATAACATATTGACATAATTTGCATACGGCATATGACATAAGACTATCCATTGGCTATCCTAATACATAAGATTGGTAAATAGACGATAGAAGAAGAAGAGGACGAACATATGGAAATTATGTCATTATGTATTATGCGTTATGTTTTGTTATGCAAGCCTATGGATAAGCCCTTAGTTAGAACCCTGTTGTACTGCTACTTTTCATAGATTTAATGTTCTAACTGATTATTTATTTTAGATAATATTTAAAATATTAACAAAATGTGTATTATAGGTGCTAATTTATTCTAATATAAGCCCATCCCAGCATAATACACCACTTACTTATGAAATTTAAGGTAAGTTTTATGATATTAAAGTTTTGATTGATCATAACTTAAATCTATAGTTTATACAGTTGAAACCTTGTTGTTTTTTTCTGGTATTCACAGTACTTGCTTTTAGTAATGATTTCTTTGTGTGTAATTGTTTTAAAACTTACCTCTCCATTCTCTACAGGTGTCAATTTGGTATAAAAGGTGGTGCAAATTACTTCTGTATCTGTAAAGTAATGGGGTTTTCCCTTTGTTGGTGGAATGCCGAACCGATCCAAACATTCTTGATCGTTTCTTGCGAAATATTGCCAGGGTTCGAATTCCACGCCGTCGACGCTTTTTTCCAGGATCCAGGTACCTGGCCGGGGTGAATTTGCCGACTTCATGATCACGTAGGAGATCTGATAAATCTGAAATAAAAATACAAAATAAAATTTAGGATGTTTTTCTCTGAAATTTCCCAAAATTACCAATTAATCAGTTACTAATTATAATTTAAAATAGTTCTATTTTTTATCATACAAATTAATTAAATTTTTTGTTTTATAGAACACTAATGCACTTCTTACTATGGGAACGTTCAAGTATTACGTAACGCAAAATATAGTCATTTTTGACCCCCACCCCCCATGTAACCCAGAGTAACATTTTCAAGACCCCCACCCACCTCCCATTTGTTACGTAAAAGTTTTTTTACAAAAAGTAAAGAAATTGAAAGGATTTTTTTTAACCGGTTATTGCTTCCGTGTTTTAAACAAAAACTGATCTGAGGTAATTTCCGCAACCGGTTAATCGAAAACCGGTTATTGCCTATGGTTTACCATCTTTATTTTTTTTTGTATAGTGAACGCCGTGTGCAATAAAATTTGCAACGAATCCGTACATTTTTGCTTATTTAAAAGCTACTTTTATGCTGATTATGATGATAAGTTAAGTTTTTAAAAATCGGTGTAAACGTTTGGACTTAAAATATTTGACTTTATATAATGGTAATTATGGTTATATATTTAATTTTTTATTCGTCTTATTATAGTTCTCCGCGTGAAACAAAGTCTCCGACGAAAGGGGAAGGAATCATTCGCGCTCTCTTCTTTTCGTCAAAAGCGTTATAAGGCGTGCGTGCCTGCAACGGGCCTCCCACTTACACACACATTCCAAACATATTTCCCGTAGCCACAGATCCGTGCGTCAAATTATACATATCATTTTAAACGGTATTTAATGGCAACAACCTTTTAATTTTTAAAATCGGTTCATAATTTCAGAAAAAAACTTATTTAAATTTTTTTTTTTCTTGAAAATATTATACATGTATTAATGTTATGTAATTCGTACCTTGCATGATCCATAGTATTGAAAATATGCATATTTATTATATTTACGTAATATAAATCCATGAATAAGATGTTTGAATGAATAAATGGTATGATTTCTTTTTCTGGTCAAATATCTAACTACTGAACCAATTTTAAAAAGTAAAAATTAGTTTTAATTGTCATCAACTGTTGTTTAAAATGATATGTAATAATACCTTTCTCAGATTTTACCAGTAGTAGTTTTTACCAAAAAATTAAATATTATACAATTATATAAAGTCAAATATTTCGAGAAGGTTTGACCCATTTTTAAAAATTTAACATCGTCATAATCAGTATAAAAAGAGCTTTTAAATATGTTATTACGTATTACCATTTTCTAAATGCCTATTTTTGCAAAATTACAAACTTTAAAATAATTTAACTACTATTTGTGCCTCATTATTTCGAAAACCAGTAAACCGATTTTCATTGGCAATCACCATTGCATTAATAGACCAGGCGGTATCTGTTTTGAGATGGGTGAATCGTATAAGATTCGATATTTTTGGATGAATGGGTCCAGAATATCACTAAAAATGATAATTTAACTATGCACATAAAATCAACCCTGTGCGTAACTTTTTATATAACAAAATGTTGCAAAATCGAGAAAAATTTCATGTTTTTTCTCCTTTTCGTGCATATATCTCTGGAACTGTTCATTTCAGACAAATATTGAAAAGGAAAGAAAGTTTTGCAATTAAATTTTATATATAATAAAATTGGTTGCAAATCGAAAAAATTATTATTATTATTATTGAAAAAATAGTAAAAATCACAAAAAAGGTTTAGAAAAATCGAGTTTTTTTGGGATTTTTTTTTCGGATACTTAAAGTATACGTAGGACCTTCAAAATTGGCACAAGAAAACTTAATGGTGTGCTAAATCATCACACCAAATTTTATCAAAATCCGTCTGATAGTTTTTGCACAATAATTTTGCAATCCGGATTAAAAAAAATGCAAATTTTCAAAATCATACAAAATTGAACATAAAGCCCTTAGATACTTGAAAATTTAAACACAAGTACTCGAAAATACGCTTTCTTAAAAAAAAATATGATGATTCGTTCATTAGTTTAGAAGTTATGATCGTTCAAATTTAACCGCCATTTGCACTGAAACTGAAACCTAGCTAGAGATGGACACTTGAAGCAAAAAAAAATTGTATATAGCATTTTTATAGGGCTTAAAATAGGCTTTTATTTGAAATACATTTTTTTAAATCGTTTTAGAATTAAGTTATACTAAAAAAACATTTAACTGATTTAAACGCTAATATCTCGAATACAATGTATTTTGGGAAAAAATTGTTTATAAAATTTTTTGAGCAATTTTAAAATATCTTTTATAAAAGTGCTTAATTAATAACATACAATAATAATTAACTTATTTATAAAAGAACTATTAAATTACAATAAGAAACGATATGAAAAAAGTGCTAATCGATATCTTCTTTCTGTTGCTATTAGAACTCGCGATTTCAATTTCTAGTCGGACGGAGCAACCTCTCGTACACTTTTAAAAAAAAACAAATTCATCTAAAATTCATAAAGTTATTCTAATTGTTTTTAAGCGCAAAAATTCGGCAAATGTTTAAACAGCTGCGTAAGCTCTCCTAATTAACGGATTTTAATTTGTCAAACATCATTTGAAAGTTTAAGCTCTCTTCTATACGTGTTTAAATTTTCAAGTATCTAAGTGCTTTATGTTCAATTTTGTATGATTTTGAAAATTTGCATTTTTTTTAATCCAGATTGCAAAATTATTGTGCAAAAACTATCAGACCGATTTTGATGAAATTTGGTGTGATGATTTAGCACACCATGAAGTTTTCTTGTGCTTATTTTGAAGGTCCTAGGTATACATTAAGTATCCCAAAAAAAGCTCCAAAAAAACTCGATTTTTCTAACCCTTTTTTGTGATTTTTACTATTTTTGCAAAATAATAATTATTTTTTCGATTTGCAACCAATTTTATGATATATAAAATTCAATTGCAAAACTTTTTTTCTTTTTCAATATTTGTCTAAAATGAACAGTTCCAGAGATATACCTATATACCTATCTTTAAAATGAATATAGGATATAGTTATTTGCAAATTATTGTGAAAAAAGGCGTATTTTTGTAAATTTATAAAGTTGTATTTAATCAAATGACATTTCGTTTTTATCTCTTTAACTTAAATGTCATCGTGATAAATTAGAGTAAAATAATGGCAGAGGATTATTCTTACCCTGTTATTCAGGCCTATTCACACGTACCATTGAAATTCTATTCAATATTGACAAAAATTTCAATACCTTAAAGTTTCAATACAATATTGTTTTTGAAAACAATAATTGCTATTCGGATGTACAGTTGGACCCACAAAAATGCAAGTTTTAAATATTTCAAAATGTCAATTTTATTAATTATTTTATAGTTTAAGTAAGATTTTAAGAAGTAGGTTGGAATAATTTGACATATTGTCGGTTTTTCTTTAAGTTTATTAGTTTCTAAAGTCTCTAAAAGTTATTACAGATAAGGCGTGAATGCGAATAATGTTAAATAACAGTAACTGCTGTTATTACATGATGCTGGAAGAAATGGGCAACTATCAAATATAGAGGTTTCAGATATGCAAAAGCAAGAAGTCTCCCCAAGATATTTTTTTTATGTTAATATTCCTTCTTTTTTACTATGCCTCTGCAGCTACCATCTATCCACTTGATCGGCTTTCATCAATGAGCTTGTATTTATCTTTGGGCATCTAAAATACATAATGTCATTAATTAACATAAAATATTACACAAAAAAGTGTAATTTTTAAATACCTATACATACCATTTTAGCTACAGTAGAGAAAAAGATGCAAGTCGCTTGCAAAACAACATTACACTACGATATTTCAATAAATCTTTGACATAGAGACTTGAAATTTGAAACAAATTTTGTTTACTACTTAAAAAAATCTTTGTTCCAAATTTCAAGTGACTGGGCCAAAGCGTTTTTGAAATATCGTAGTGTAAACTTTTACAAGCGACTTGCATCTTCTTCTCTTCTACAGGGTGTTCCGTGAGGAAAAGGAAATATTTTAAGGATGTGTTCTAGAGGTCAAAATAAGAAAAAAAGTTCCATAAACATATGTCCAAAAACGACTCGTAAGGGAGCTACGCCCCTTCAAAAGGGGTTCCAAAATTTCGATTTTTATTAATAACTTAGTAACCCTTTGTATTATAGCATCGATGTTTAGCATGTGATCTATGCTATGCCTATCAGCCATGTAGTTACTTCAACCAAGGGCGTCCGTAACGGGCGGTCTTATCACTTTTTTGCCCCAAATTTTTTTCTAGATTTATTTTTAGAATAGTATTACTCAGGTAAAAACACATAAAAAAGGTACTCTTGTTGTAATAACGTAGGATTAACCGTTTTCGAGAAAAAGTAGAATTAAAGGCCAATTACACTTTTGTAGAACCTAAATGTTAAAAATCAAAATTTCAATAATGCAGGGTAATTTTACATAAAAAGCTAAGAATAAAAGTTTTTTTACATGTAGGTCCAAAAATCGATTTTAAAGGTACCATGGGCCTTTAAAAATTTTGGAGGCCTTAACTCCCGTAGCACTAATTTTTGGAATTTCGTGTATGAAAACTTTTCTTAGTTTTTGGTGTACGGTAACTCTACACTATTGAAGTTTTGGTTTTCAACATTTTAGTGTTTAATTTTTCGTCCCCGAAACTTGTAATTTTGCCTTTAATTGTATTTTTCTCGAAAGCCGTTAATCCTAAAGTATTACAGCAAGAGTACCTTTCTAAGGTCTTTTTACCAGAGGAATAGTATTCTAATAATAAACCCACAAAAAATTAAACAGAAAAAAGTTTGGGGCAAAAAAGTGAAAAGACGACTCATTTCGCACGCCCCTGGTTTAAGTAACTGCATGCAAATACCATTGGCTGATAGGTCTTATTAAGAATAGATTACATGCAAAACCTTGTTACTATAACACAAAGGGTTATTAATTAAAAATCGAATTTTTGGAATCCCTTTTAAGGGGCGTAGCCTCCTAACGACTGGTTTTTGGACATATGTTTATGGGAACTTTTTTCTTATTTTGGCCTCTAGAACATATCCTTAAAATATTTCCCTTTCCTCACGGAACACCCTGTATAATTCTTACCTTGAATATAGCTTGTAATATTGTTTCCTCGTCCTGAAGTCTTGTTTTATGTTTGGCTTGATTAATAATAAAGCTAAACCACCTAAATTATATAAAAATCAAAATAGACACAGAAGCGTAAAAAAATCAGATTCAGAAATATAAACAAAAGAATTGAGGTTAGGATTCTACTCGCTGCTGTTAAAGCACAGAACACAAAGTATTTCCCAAAGAAATCATATAAAGTCTATGGTATTTTCACAAATTGTAGGGATCTTCGATTGGTTTATTGTTTTATGCTAAAAAGTTAGGTTGGAATCTCATTATTTTTTTGCGTACTACATGGTGGCCAACTTGTTCGTAATTGACTTCAAGTTATTCAAATTCAATATTGAAAACAATGTTGTTTTCTATGTATAGTTGGGTCTAAAAAAAAACAAGATAGAAAATCTAGTTGTGTAAATTGAATAACTGATTACAAATAATGCAGTTGTCAATGTTGACAATATTTGTCAAAATTATTTATATAATTATAAAGTACATAATCAATGGATTTAATTAAATTAATTTAATTAAGTACATAATTAGAAATGCATCAATTAAATGATGTTAAGAAAGCTCAAGCTATTGGGTTATTGAAGCAAGATGTGAGCAAGTCCATGGACTTGGCAAAGTTTAATGATTCGGAGAGTTTTGTTAAGATTGAAGAAAAAATGGATACAGGAGGAAACGGTTAAAAGGCGTGCAGGCTCGGAAAGAAGGAAGTGAAAATTTACTTATTTAAGAGAACAACCTTTACGAGACGCGGTGCAGCCTATAAACGATACAAATTTTCCTGAGTTGAAACCCACCGCCGCATTGATAATTCTGAGGTTGGAAATTTGTATGCAGCAAAAAAAAACCTTTTTTAAACGAAAATCATAATTTTCATAAATTATATATTTCATTACTAAGGCCCAGTTTATCAGTGTACAGGGTGATCCAGAATTCCCGCCCTCGTCATTTTTCTCGGAAATGGTAAGGGATATTAAAAAAATTCAAGAACCATGTTTTATAGTCTCACCTGTACTACAAGTTAAATAACGAAGGACGCTTTCATCATAATACTCGTTGGCCCTGAGGCGACCTCTATATTTTTTCCCTATGGTAAATGATTTTTTATTTATGAAATTAAAAGACCTTTAAATTAGAATAGTTCACTTTCATATATTTTTTTCTGTGCTCATTTGTTTTCTAGTTATAGGCTGTCAAAATTTGCTTAATTAACTGTGCATAACTGTTTAACCATTAGAGATATTAAAAAAAATCAAATGAGTTACTTTTACCTTTATAAATACTAATTAATTTTAAAAGGCTTCCAATTTAAAAAAGGTCCTAAGTGCCATCACAACTCTGATTATCCGTTATTTAAAAACTGGATTACTATATTTGTGGTTTGTTAAATGCAGGCAAGCATTTTATTAATTCTTGCATATCCGATCTGGGAATATTATTTATCTTTCTCTCTTTAAGGTAAAAATAAATATTTATATGCTTAATTTTATTGATAAACCCTGGTATAGTGTTAACAATAAACTGTTGTCATGGAAATAATTACTACCTACTAATACTAATAAGATCAAATATATATTAATACTATATTAAATTTTAATCTTATTATAGTATTATAGTATAGTAGTTAGTACTTAGATCAAAACTTCTTTCTTTATTTTTGCTTCTCCATTTTTCAAAATTTTGGGAAAACCTTGTATTCGTGCAAAAATTTTCAAATTTTTTTCACTGTATTTTCACAGTATATTAATTTTAACTAACTCTCTGAACCCTTGAAACTTGCTAAACTATCGCTGGGGACCGTCACAGACGTGACAATTTTGTCAAATGTTCATTTTTAAATTTTTTTGCAGTCCTTGTTTTATTAGAGAATATTAACCAAAATAATTAAAAATTTATACAAAACTACTACTATAAAAGATATAGTAAAAATATGCATCTTTGGGAACATAAAACAACCTTGTAAGACAAATATTTCAATAACAATTTAAACTTAACATACAACATACTAGTTGGTTTATTATATTTATGTTTTTTAAAATAAAAAAACTTTTAAGAAAGTAACAGCGGCAACGCTGCAAGGTTGGCTTGCTGCGCGTGGCCCTGGAGGAATAGAGATTAACGAAGATGGTTTAGAACGCCGTAATGGCGATTTTTGTTCTTATTGTATTATCAAAAAAAACCTAGTAATTACAGTCCATTAAAGTAAAATAAATGGTGTATCATTTCATCTATTATTATTATTATTATTATTATTATTATTATTATTATTATTATTATTATTATTATTATTATTATTGCAGTACAGTAGGCGGCATAGCCGATGAAACTGTTTCTATCTTACACTTAAAATAATTAAACTAAGTTAAATTAAATAATTAAATTAAAGTATTTTAAAGTATTTTAAATCTTATATATCTTATATACTAACATATCTTATATACTAACATATATCACATTTATCACAGATTATGTTGGATAATGTACTAGTTGGTTTTTCAGTCTTAAAAGTTCAGCATCTAGTCTATTTTTGAATTGATTAACACTTACAGACGAAACAGTATGTACACTTAGAGAGTTCCACATATAGACAACTCTATTTGCTAAAGAATTTTTTCGGACTAGTTTGGAACATCGTTCTTTGGTAAGCCTTCTATTGTGACCTCTTAGGTTAACATTGTTACTTAAGTTAAATATGTACAAATTAACGTTGTAGTAACCATTTAATATTTTATGGGTCTAGATCAGATCACCTCGGATACGTCTTTCAGCTAATGTTGTTAAATTCATCTACTTCAGCCTCTCTGGATATTCCAGTCCTCTGAGTTCAAATGGCATCCTGGTTATTTTTCTTTGAACTTTTTCTAGAAGCTCCATATCATGAGCATAATATGGGCTCCATATTGTCACAGCATATTCCAAAATAGGCCTTACATATGACTTATATATTCTTAGAATATTGGCAGCAGATTTATTCTTAAAGGCAAGACGTATTAGGTATATAAGTGTATTGGCTCTTTTAACTATTTTGGCTATGTGTGACTCTCATTTTAGATCTGCGATACCTAAATCTTTTTGCGCCGTAACTTCTTATATAGGTTCTCCATTAAGAAAGTACGTTAATTTGGGATTATTTGCACCAATGTGGAGGATTGTACATTTGATGTTATTGAGTGACATTAACCATTTTTTGGTCCATTTTTCAACATTTCTGATGTCGTTTAAATTCTGCAGCTTGTAAAAGTGGATTACAATAAAATTTTGTGTCATCAGCAAAGAAAGTGACGTTTGTGAGGATGTCTTGTTCAAGGTCAGATATATATATATATATATATATATATATATATATATATATATATCAGGAACAGCAAAAATCCCATGACAGAACCCTGTATTACACCACTTAAGATGTCCTATAACTCAGAAAGTACACCGTTTATACGCACCCTAAACTTTCTATTACTCAGATACATTTTTAACCACATCAGCAATTCTTCTCTCACACCAAAATGTTCAAGTTTCAGCAACAATCTCTTATGCGGTACCTTGTCGAATGCCTTTTTGTAGTCTAAGTAAATAATGTCTATTGGGTTACCTTGATCATTCTCTTTTGTCCAATGGTTCACACACTGTAACATGTTGGTTTCAACAGAACGTCCTGGTAAAAATCCGTGTTGTGACAATGGAATAGTGTTATTTTCAAGGAAAAAGTTTGTGAGTTGTTTTACAATGATCTTCTCCATACATTTACTTAAATTACTGGTCAGGCTAATTGGACGGTAATTTTGTGGATGGTACTTGTTGCCTTGTTTGTATATTGGTACAACATGGGCTATTTTCCATTCATTAGGTATAGTATTGTGTACTATGCTATGAGTCATTGCTAATGAAAGGGGCTTACTTAAAACATCCACACATTGTTGGAGAAAATAGGCAGGTATCTCATCGGAGCCTGCGCTAGATTCCCTTTTCAGGGATAAAATGGCTTCCTTAACATTATCTTGGGTAAAGTCAATTGTTTTTATGGATGTATTAGAGTAAGTGTTTGGCGGCATTGCTGGTAGCGGTTTATCCGGTTCCTCAGTAAAAACACTTACAAAGTGAGAGGCAAAAGCCTCAGCTGACTGCTTAGCTGTCATTTTTGCACCGTTGTTGTCAATTATTGATATGGTTCCTATATTAGATTTAAGAGACTTCTTTACATAGTTAAAAAAGTTTTTGGATGATGACTTGGCAATTTCTTCTTCGTATTGTTTTCTGGCTTCATGTATATTACTTTTCAAATTGTTATTGTATTCTCTATATCTCTGGTATGATTGAGGAGTTCTATTGGAGTTGTAATGATCCCATAATTCTCTCTTTCTTTTTATTTCTCTAAATAATTGTTGGCTTATCCAAGGTTTAGTAGGGTTATATTTCTTTACTTGAAAGGGTATAAAGATTTCTATTGCATTTTTGATCTCTTTGCTACACTTATCTAAGGTCGCTTCTTCTTGGCCAAGATTTT